>JACGWO010000004.1:3742819-3920319 GCA_034509735.1 Sesamum alatum
GGGCTATGATTAAATTTGACTTAATCAAAGCCTATGTTGACTAGGATTTGACTAGGTCAAAGTCCTAGTCAAGTGCGCCTCTTTAAAGAGAGTTTGAGTAGGAATAGGAAAACATGTTTCCTACAAATACTCAAAATACACACACACACACACGCACTAATCTATACACTCTCATCTCACATACGCACACACACCACACGGCCGCCCCCTCTCAATCTCTCGTCCCCTCTCCTCTATTCACTCCAAGAAAACCCCTTGTTTCCTTGTCTTTGATACAAGGGAACATTAGACGAGTCAATCACGTTAATTCATAACGCTACATTGATTTGTTCCCCCTTTTTCTTCTTGATCTCTTGCTAGCACGGGGGAATCAAGATCTGGTGAATTGCATAGACGATTTAGAGGATTCCTACATTAGGATCTTGGTGGCAAAATGTGGAACAACGTGTGTAACTGAATGAAGAAATCTACAACGGGTAAGTAGCGTTTACTACGCTTTCTTCTTTTCAACCCTATGGCCTCCATGAATGTAGAATGTATGTTTTTCCTTTTATTCATGAGATACACCAAACGCCTAGGAGGTTCAAGGGAATACCCCTTGAACGATCTCTTTAAATTCCATCATTTATGCATGATTTACATTTCTTGCTTTTACACACCGCACTCCGCACTCGCGCTTCCTCCCGGGATGATTCACTTTGCATTACACTCAGCAGCCTGGGCATGAGCTTGTCTAGCCCGTCCAGAGCCCCCATCAGTGGGTCCTCCCGCTAACATGTGAATTACGCCTTTAGCTAGGGTGTTCTCTGGCCACTGTTCCTCAACAAGGAACTTATCCTTCTTACGTTCCCTCATCCGAGGGTCATCTGTCTGCTCCTCGCTCCTGCGGCTGTGTCGATGGTGGGGGAATTCTTCCTTGTGTTCTCACCTTCTATCCCTGTCCATGTAATCTTTCAAATAGTCGGCTTGAATAAGCCTTTTGATTTCTTGCCTCAACTGGCGAAAACGGTTGGTGTCGTGCCTGTACTCCCGATGATACCTGCAAAAATACTTAGATTTGGGCAAATGAGGGCCCTGCTCAGAGCCTTTAGGCTACTGCATAGCAGGAAGTCTGTCTGTGGCCATTAGCATCATAGTTGGGCTAGTGAAGAGCGGAGTGTACCACCCGTTCTTCGGATCGAGAAGGTTGAAGCGTCCTCGTGGTTTTCCCCCGCTCTTACGGACTGAGGGCAAGTCATTCATCCTATCATGATTGGTTTTTTTTAACAGTCAAGTGTCCTCTAGGTTTATGTACTTTCCAGCACAAGCTAGGAGTTCTAAAAAAATCTACAGCGGGCTTCTTAACTAGGAACTCGAAAAAGGGGCCTCCTCGTAGGCCTTGAGTAAGATCCTGACCAACACCTCCTTGTGTGCTATTGGAACTTCCAATACAACTACATTGAAGCAATTAACATAGGCCCTTAGAGTCTCCTTCTCCTCCTGCTTGATTCCGAAAAAAGCTGACAACCGACTTTTTTTTGATATTTTCAGTTGCTAGCAAATTGATGCACAAAGAGATTGTTGAATTTTGCAAAAGATCTTACTAATCCAGCTGGATACTGGTCAAACTATTGTTAAGCAAATTTTGTTAGTGTAGTAAGAAATACACAACATTTAATACCATCATTGTACCTATGTAGCAGGGTTGCATTTTCAAACCTATGAACGTGCTCAACTTCCGAAGTGCCATCATAGGTAGGCAGGTGGGACGGTGCACGAAAATGAGCAGGGAGCTCTTTCCGTCATGATCTCCTCACTGAAAGGAATGTCGCGCCTCGCTGGCAGAGCGTCATTGGTATCTGTTGGCGGAGCTCTATCATCTCCCTCCTTAGGGCTTGTCACATTTGAGGAGGTTGAAAGGGTGCCACCTCATTGGTAGCAGAATTGGTAATGAGAGATCCGTCTGCCGGCTGTCCAGCCTGGGCCTGCTCGTCTGTGGCCGGATTTCTTGGCGTTCCTTCTAGTCCTGTCAAGGTTCGCTAGCTTGGGAGTTGCGAATGGTGAAACGAATAGTTTTTACTATGAACTGCGAAGCTGAACGTATAGGAGTAGGTCCACAACAGCAAGACCGATAGTGGGGTTGGTCGCTGGGGTGGGGACATCCCCAGTTGGACCTAGAAATCACCAGCTGTAGCGAGGAAGGCCCCAACTGAAGCAAGGAAAAATCTGGTTGGAGCGGAAAAGTCAGCAATTGGAGCTGGGAGGTCATTAGCAGGAGTTAGGGCGTTAGTGATGCCCAAAGTCTGATCTGGAGGCGGATGGTGAATCCAACTGCAGCAGGGATGGAGGCATCTCCCTCAAAAGATCCGGTATTGTCTGAATTGGCCATTTCTCATGTCTTGAACTCAAGTTTCCCACAAACGGCGCCAATAATGCGTACCTGGGTTCTGAGATACTGCAAATTGCGAAGGACCTTCAAGAGAATTCTAAGATTTGGGGGGACTAATCTGCAAGGAAGCGTTAGCACTCCGATACTTAAGTCATAAAGTACAAAAATGAAAGAAAAGTTGAAATTAAAGTGAGAATAATGATGAATTGTGCAAAATGATTAAGGATAATTCATGCAGGTGATAGAATTTGTGTAGAAGTGAGCTATAACTAGCTAACAAGTGGTAAAAATAAGTATGAGAGTGTATAACTATCAAAACTAGTCAAAAGGAGTGTTGAATAAGTATTCCCAAAACTTGACCCCTAAGGACTGCACAAGGGGCCAATTTATAGCCATTGGTAGAGCCAAATTTGGTGATTAGTTGCTGAGTGTTGTATATACCTCTGAAAAGCCCTTTGACTTGGCTATCCTCCAAAAGAATCCATTCAGGACTTGGATAAGTATTAAAAGAGATATACCTGTTCGATCAAGTCATGTCAAATTCCCCTATTTTCCCCAATAGTTGTTACTAGTGACCTTATTAGCTGAATTCCTATCTCATCCGTGTGGATCTAATTGAAATTTTTGAGTATGATGTGTCTTGATATGTTGGAAAGCTAGAGGATTTGTTCGTCTATCTATACAATGGCGTATCCCGCTAGAATGGGCTCGTTTTTTGTGCCTACCATGTCAACGAAAGCAACAGGTATGATTAAGGGCTTTTACCTCTCCCACTAGTGGGTTGTCCTGCTAATAGACAGTTAGTTTTCTCCCTATATGGGCTTTTTTGGCTTGAAACCCATAAAGGATTTAGAGGCATCAATATATATATATATATGTATATATACCCACACTTTTTTTTTTTTGAAAAATATAGTCTAAAAAACAAAGATGATATTTATATTTGTCTAAAGAAATTACTCACTTAGATCATATAGTTAATAACTTAATTTAGAAAAAAAAAAGACCTTTTATATTGAATATTTCTTGAACACGCTCAATTATTACTTCTTAGTCTTTTGTCTTCAAAATTTTAAATTACTTAGGTAACTAATTAATTTTTTCCTATATTATAACTAAAATTTATTTTTTGTTATAATGAAGGAAGATTGAAGTTTTTTGGAATGCAAAATATTAAAAACCTTTTCGGCACTAAATATATATATATATATGTAAAGAATAATATAAGGACAAGTTTAACCAAATATTTAGTCCAAGTAGGTAAATGATATTGATATGCCGTAAAAGAGAGGCAAGGCCAAAAACGATGACCCAAATAAGACTCCAAATTTAGCCCACATGAAGGATCAGGCCTAGCCACCCGTAAGGGAACCAGGCAGAGCCCAATAGAGGTGTAGGGGGCCTAACTAGGCCTCCAGAAAGAAGGCCTCGGAAGGAAGGCCCACGAAAATGGTCTGACCTGGACACGAAGGAAGGATAACGGTTATCCAGCCCTATCCCTATCCGAACAGGAATCTCGTAACTACCTGAATTTTAGGAAGTCATGTCCAGCAAGGCTCTGGTAGGGAAGCTGTTGACCTTCCTAGAGTCCAATCGGCCAAGAGTTCTATTCTTCAAGGAACTTCCTCTATAAATACCAGCTTCCCTAGCTGATTGAGTAACATTTTTCTACACCTAAACTCTCGAATTTCTCTCTGAATTACACTTATCACACTTAATGCTCGTTGCTCTCGAATTATACTATTTTCATCTTACATTCAAGTTTATTTCTTTCACGATTGCTTATTGACTTGAGTATCAGAGTGCTAATTTTTTTTTGCTAGTACTCTTTCCCGATTTGTAGAAATTCAATCTCACCCCGTTTGAGTCCAAGAGAACAAACTTGATTTAGCTTTTTTTGCTCACATAAATTGGCACCGTCTATGGGAACACAGAACTAAGACATGAGGATTATGGAAACCCCCAACAACGGACTACGGAAGCAAAAGGCAATGGATGCCCTTGTTGACCCTCAGGCGTTGCAGGTGTTGTCAGAAGCCCCCCTAGCTCCCTCCAGAAGGGGTGAAGCGGGATCCTTTGGTCCTTTTGCACCCCTGTCGAACCCTCCTCGAGATAGCACTCCTTCGGACACCTGTTCTGATAGGTTTTCCCCAGGATTGATGCGGCCGTCCAAAAAATGATCACATCCGCCATACGGACTCATATGGTAGCAATCAGTACTGTCCCTCTGACAACAATGGCCCCCAGGCCCTAGGAAGCCCCCTGGTGGGGAGGACCGGTGGAAGGCAGGGAGGTTCCTCCTGTGCAGAGGCCCCTCGGACTCCTAAAGGAGGACTCGATTCCTCCTCCCCCGGTGCAGAATGAAGCTCCCCCTCGTTGGGAGACTCAACTAGAGCACTTGTGGAAGAGTCTGCAGGATGTTCACCACAAGATGAGGGGAATCCTGCGGGAGGCACAAGGTGGCATCCCTTTCAGTGAAGAGATCATGGTGGACGAACTTTCTCCAAATTGCCGGACTCTGGCCATTGTTAAATACAACGGCACCACCGATCCGCAAGAGCACTTGTCCTGATTCGAGAATGCAGCTCTGCTCCTCGATACACGGACGGGATCAAGCGTTGGGTCTTTCTTACCACGTTCGCCCGAGCAGCGCAATAGTGGTTTAACCAGCTGTCGGCCGGCTCATTGAGGAACTTCCAAGAATTTCGTTTGTTGTTTCTCCATCAATTCACTAGTAGCAGGAAGCATTGCATAAACCCCCCCCTCAGCCTCTTTATTGTTCGTTAAAAGGACTCTGAGTCCCTGAGGGACTACCTGCACCAATTCAAATACCACGACCTTGGAGGTCCCCGCGGCTACACAGGAGTTCAAGGCTAGCACTTTCTCCTAAGGGCTCCTGGATAGGGACTTCTTTAATTCCCTGGCTAAGAAGCCGACACCAGACTTCGGTAGCCTCTTGGCTAGATCAGCTAAATACATTAACATGGAAGAAGCGTAAGCCTCCAAGAAGGAGGGTCGAGGTGAAAAACGAAAGGACACCCGGGAGGAAGGAGCCACCAAGAAGACCCGCACCGAGGGCAGGGATCAGAAGCCCTCTTTTCAGAGGAGTCCTCATATTTATCCCTTCTCAATGCTCCCATCACCCAGACACTCACGGCGGTAGAAGGGAAGGGGTTGCTGAGGCAGCCACGCAGTGCCAGGGAAGGCCCCACGAAGCCTAAATTGGACAAGTCTGTCGCTTCCATAACGACTATGGACATACTACCAAGGAATGTCGAAACTGAAGGGACAAGCGGATTCGCCCGGGAGCGCGAGCGGAAGCGTGAGATGAAATAAATCGCATAATTAAATGCAATAATCATAAAATCCCAAGGGGTGTTCCCTTGCATGCTCAACCGGGCGTTCGATGTAGGATGTAACAATATTATATGTGTATATTGAACATAGGGCATAGAAAAATAATAAACTACAAAAGCGTAAAAGACCGAATTTACCTTTGTAGTTTATCTCGTAATCGGCTACTTGCGTTGTTCCTCTCTGGAATGCTCACAAAGCTCAACCGCACAATTATGATTCTCTTGCTAGAAAAAGAGGGTGTGATTTTTCTTCTTATTTTTCCTAGAAAAAGATCAATTATGATTCTCTTGCTTTGATGTTAGTATATACTCATATATATATATATATATATAATTAATGTGATTATTGGAATGTGTCTAGGTTCATCCCAATCAATCCCATTAATTCTTCAATCAAGCCTATCATCCCTTAAGGTATGATTAAATCATACCAAAAGAGAGAGGCTTGATTGAAATTAATTTGTCTCTTACCAAAAGAGACAAGTCAACCACATCAAGCACTAGCATGGCCGATTTTTGCTCCCTCAAAGGTGTCATTTTCGGCCATGCCCAATTAGGGAAGAAGTCCAACTTCTTCCAAAAGTGGAATTAACACACCTCTCGGATGAAAATTTAACAGACCGGGTTTCACTTCAATCCAATTACTAAGAACCCAAATTAAATCCAATTTAATTCAAGGTCCACTTAAATAATTCACATTGATCTTTTAATCCAATCAAAAGATCCAACATCTCAACTTTCTATGTTAATCAATAAATCCCATTTACTGATTAAACGAGGGCCCAATACAATATCAGCCCGTCCATCCAATGGACAATCCCTTAAGTAATCCAATTACTTAATCATCCTCCGAAATTGACTCCAAGTCAATTTCTCCACCTTCTCGGTGATTTGTGTGACCCTTTAGGTTCACGCTCAACTAGACTTGGGCCCATGTCCAACATGGACCCATTACCATGGGTGGCCGTCTAGCAACGGTCCATGGCACTAGAGACTAAGTGAATATTGGCGTGAACATTTAGGCGTCGATTCTGTACGGGTACGGTCATTCCATCTATCGTCTCCCGGCCTTAGTCTAGGGTATGGAATTGGGCGTCGGTTCCCATCCTTGACTAGGCATCTATGTTTAATACTCGAGACTACGTATGCCTCATTGCATCGACATATGAAACCATTTCCTGTTCGACCAACCATTGTGGCTACAGTTTTAAGCAGCATGGACGTGTCTTCGAGTGCATAGGAGATACCTCTGTCACATACTGACAGGGGGCGGATCCTTTTCTTGGATCCTACCGTCCTCGCTACACACTCAGACTGCACTGGACAAGACTTACAATGATCATCTTACAGAATGATCACCTCTCGCCAGATCCAAGATACAGTCATCCTGTGCACGTGACTGCCATGGTTCCTCAAGTTAGAGGATTACTCCCGTACTATCGGAACCAGGAGAATCCAATCATACCGACCAAGCCTCCAAGGCCTCCATATGATGATCCCCGCGAGTCAGTTCAGTCGGCTTGACCCCAGTCGACCAACCCATCAAGATCGTCTAGGCGTCCCACGCCTGTCACCGATGAAACACGACACCCATCCAAGAAACACGACTCTTGGTGAAAGTCTCTATAGGACTCTCGATGCCCTGTCTCGAGGTCCTCGACTTGGAACATTTCAGACCCAACTCTTTATCAGATGGTTTCATGACCACCATCCAATGGGTGTCCCAACTGCATGAGTTGTTAATCGTGGTATGTAGGCTTTGTTGCGATATATGTAAAATACCATTTTAGCGTATGAAAAATGAGCGCAACAAAGAAAGTACCAAAGGTAATGAATACTCATTTTATTCATTACATAATATTACATTACATCAAGTTGTCAAATAGGTTACAAAACGCCAAATCTATTAGCTTTCTGGTCACCTATTCTAACAGAAACTTAAAATACAAAATTGAACGACTCATCTAGAATGGGTATTTATAGGAATTCATGTGCGGAGAAAAATCTCAAGGCAACGGCCCCTACCAGAAGAAAGACCAACACTAGGAGAAAGCCCTGACGGAGTCCAGTCTTGAGCCCTCTCGGGTAGAAGAACGTAAGCAAACCTCCCCATGAAAGGAGTCATCTGGATGATAGTAGGAGGGCCCATGAGTGGAGACTCCCATAGGGCCTGGAGGATATTGGCTTGGGAAGTCCTAAAATGTGCCCTCTGAGGAAACTTTTGAATGTGAACGCGGTGGTAGACGCACCCATCATTCAGTTTGGGCCTAGTGAAAAATAGGGAGTCATCCACCCCCACAACGATGCCCCGGTAATCACAGCCACAGTGGCTAATTATGAAGTGAACAGAGTCTTCATAGACTTTGGGAGTTCACCAGATATACTCTTTGGGGAGGCCTATGATCAAATGCAACTCGACGAAGCCCCCATGTAGAGAGTGGATACCTCACTATATGGCTTCGCAGGAGAGATAGTCTACCCCAAAGGGTCAGTCACTCTCTCTCTCTCTCTCTCTCTCTCTCTCTCTCTCTCTCTCTCTCTCCTTGGGACAAGGATCATTGAGGAGGACATGCCTAATCAAATTCCCGATAGTTGATACCCCCTCAGTGTACAACATTATTCTAGGGAGGCCTACCCTGAATGCCTTCCATGCCGTCATTTTAACTTTTCACATGAAGATCAAATTCTCCGTGACCGGTGGGATATGAGAAGTCAGTAAAGATCAATAACAAACTCGAAAATGCTAGGTAGAGGCCATATGTAAGAGCCCAAAGTGGGGGTCCACGGAGATAAGGTCCCAACTGCAAGAACCCCTCAAGGAGGACCTGATATAATGCCTCCAGCGTAACATAGTCGTATTCGCCTGGTCCCCCTAGGACCTGGAGGAAATGAGTCTGAACGTCATAATGCATCAATATTGATTCCTCCATGAAGTCTGTCAAACAAAAGAAGAGACACTTTGGCCCGAAAAAGGACAAGATCATCCAGGCCGAGATAGAGAGACTGGTGGAGGCAAGCCAGATTCGGGAACTCCAGATTCTAGAATGGTTGTCAAATGTAGTTCTCATCCCTAAACCGGGGAGGAAAGAGGATGTGTGTGGATTTCTGGGATCTCAACAAGGCTTGCTTGAAGGACTTCTACCCTATCCCGCTCATCAACCAGCTGGTAGGTTCCACCTCCAGATGCAAACTCCTGAGCATGATGGATGCCTCATAAGGATACCATCATATTATGTTGGCTCTAGCAGACCACAAGAGATCAGCTTCATCACTTCAACAGGGACTTTCTACTATGTAGCAATGCCTTTCGGGCTCAAAATCATAGGTGCCACATACCAACATCTAGTAGACAAAATATTCCATCCCTATCTTGGGAGGAACATGGAAGTATATGTCGACGACATGCTCATCAAGAGTGGAAGACCGAAGGACCATATTTCAGATCTGGAAGAGACATCTGGAGTCCTTTGAAAATATCACCTAAAGCTCAATCTCTCCAAGTGCATCTTTAGCGTAAAAGGAGGGCCCTTGCTAGGTTTCATGGTGATCGAAAGGGGGATAGAGGCCAACCCCTTCAAAATCAAGGCAATTATGGACATGAAAGCTCCCACCAATTTCAATGAAGTACAATGGCTCACTGGGATAATAGCCGCACTTAGCCAGTTCATAGCTAAGTCAGAAAAAAAAAAAAAGCCTACCCTTCTTCATGGTGTTGAAGAAGGCCAAGAACTTCGCGGGGTGAAGAATGCCATAAAGCCTTTGAAGAACTCAAAAGATATATGGTTGCCCCACCCCCTGATGGTTCAACCCTCACCAAGAGATACATTGTACGTCTACCTGGCGGTCCTCCTGAGGGAAGAAGGCAGGCAACAAATGCCTATATACTACGTCAGCAAAGTTCTCAACAAAACAGAAGGACGATACAACCTCATCGAGAAGATTGCCTTCATACTGGTGGTAATGGCCCGAAGGCTGCGCCCTTACTTTCTGCCTATCCAGTGGGGGTACGCACCAATCATCCCCTTAAGCAAGTCCTCGGAAAGCCAGACACATCAGGCCGATTGTTTAAATGAGCCATAAAGCTCAGTAAGTACGATATATCGTATCTCCCTCAAACAGCTATCAAGGATCAAGCCTTGGTGAATTTTTATGTCCGAAAGTATGTCTCCTCCCCTCAACAAGGAAACGTGGCTAGTGCATGTGGATGGATCTTCCACGGCTCAAGGAAGTGGAGCAAGGGTGGTCATCACCTCCCCCGAAGGAGTAGACCTGGAATTCGCAATCAAATTCAGATTCAAAGCTTCTAACAATGAAACAGAATACCAGGCTTTAGCCTTGGGTATGAGGATGGCACAGGAAGCTGGAGCCTAGCATCTGATAGCCTACTCCGACTCCCAACTCATTGTCCAACATATGAAAGGGGTCTTTCAAGCCAAGGAGGAAAGCATGAAATAATGCCTCTAGAGAATAGAAGATTGCAAGGAAAAATTTGACAACTTCCAACTTATCCAAATCCCCCGTGAAGAGAACAATAAAGCGGATTACTTGTCAAAATTGGCTAGCACCATAGATGATTGCCGAATCAGGCATATAACAATACAACATTTGGTAAAGCCCGGATCCTCAGTGGAAGCACACCCTATACTTCCTGGGGGGACTGGAGACAACCCGTCCTGCACTGGTTAAAGGAGGGGCGCCTTCCCTCAGATAAATAGAAGGTTGCCCACTTATAGAAGCGAGCCATGCGATTCCTTCTCATGGGGAATACACTCTACAAGAAGTCTTTTACCCATCCACTCCTGAGATGCCTGTCACAAGAAGAGGCGGCACATATCCTCAAGGAAGTTGATGGCAGATGCTGCGGATCGCAAATAGGGGCATTGGCCCTGGCCAAAAAAGCCCTGCAGACCGGCTACTTCTGGCCCACGAAGAAGTAAGACGCCAAAATATTGGTGAGACAATGTGAAAAATGCCAAAGACATGCCTCCCTAGTACATTAACCGGCCAAGCCACTGACTATTTTGCTAGCCCCATGCCCTTTCGCTCAATGGGGGATCGATATTGTGGGGCCATTCCCTTTGCCTCCCGGCCACAGGGAATTCCTCCTAGTAGCCATCGACTACTTTACAAAATAGGTAGAGGTCGAACCTCTCTTTCGTATCACTGAAGGGGAAGTCGTGAAATTCCTGTGGAAGAATATTATTTGTCGCTTTAGGCTCCCCCAAGAAATTATCTCAGACAATGGACGCCAATTCCAGAGAAGCAAAATCCTAGATTGGTGCAAGAGTTTGTGAATCAGGCAAAGATTCACCTCTGTAGCACACCCTCAAGCCAATGGTCAAGTGGAGGTCACCAATCGTGCCCTCCTACAAGGAATTAAGAGAAGACTCAATAGAGCCAGGGGTAATTGGGAGGAGGAACTCACCAGTGTCCTCTGGGCCTATCGAACTACTCCTGGGAATTCTACGAGCAAAAGCCTTTTCTCCCTTGTATATGGGACTGATGTTGTAATACCTGCTGATGTGGGCATGCCCTCTCATTGGATAATGTGTTTACAGAAGACAACAGTAACAATTTGCTTAAGAAAAACCTCGATATCATAGAGGAACTCCGAGAACAAGCATTACTTCTGCATGCAGCAAAGTGATACAAAAGCATAATGATTAATGCATACAATAAGCGGGTTAAGCCTCACAAATTTTAAGTCGGACACTTGGTGCTCCAGAAGACCGAAGCCTCAAAATTGGTGGGCAAGTTAGATCTCACTTGGGAAAGTCCTTACAAAGTTAGGGGGATATTGGGAAATGGAGCGTACGAATTAGAAGATAGGGAGTGGCATACTTTGCCTCGTCCTTGGAATGTACATAATCTCAAAAGATTTTTTGCATGAATCCTGCCCCCAAGGCTGGACCCTCCTCGGAAAGACATTTTCATGCCTCTCCCTGCAGGAACCTCCACAAGAATAAGTCCTGCCCCCCAGACAGAACCCCCCTTCTGTTGGAATGGGTGACCAGAAAATCAATGAGGTTGGATGTTCGAGAAACCATTTGCCAATATTTGTTTATAAGTAATATTATACTGATGAACATAGTAAGGATTCATCGATGCCAACAATGAATTTGTTGTGTTGACCTCTTTCCTTTCGCATCCCCTGGAGTTCCTTGGGAGTCCGAGAAGGCATTGGGATCTCCTCTGGATCATCATGGGCATTGTCCCTTAAAAGTTTTTCAAACATGATTATCTATGCAAAAAAAAAGGGAAATGGAGTCAAACATACAAATATTTTAGAGAAGACAAGCAAATTTCAATAAAGAAAAAACCAAGGAGTACCTAGGGGCTCCTTCAGAGGGACCTCTTTGGGACTCAACCCAAACTGGAAAAGCAGCCTCTCGTCTATCATATCTCTGATGTCATCAGGGTAGCAGTTTAACTCCTCCAAAGAAGAAAAGAAAGCCTCTGGATGCTCCTTCATTCAGAAGGGGCTAGTGGGGGGAAGATCATTTGTCCATATACAAGGAAAGGACCAAGGAGTAGGAGGGCGCACAAAGAAAAAAGTCCCCCTCCAACATCTGGGGGCACTAGGGGCAGGAAAAAAACGTAACCCTGGAAGGGAAGAAGTGAAAGACGCCGAGTTCCCACCTTGTTAGCTAGAAACGATATAAGCAATGTTCACCCGTGATGAGCACATTGTGATACATCAAAGCTATCATAAAACTCGCAAGGAGGCGGAAGGAGTTCGGGACCAGTTGGTCCAAAGGGACTTAGCATAACCTAGACACCTCCTGATAAAAAGGGGGGATGGGGAACCTAAGACCTGCCCTCAACTGGGCTAGAAAGAAGCATAAACATCCCTCCGGAGGACGCTCCAGCAAGCTATCAGGGGAGGAAACATAGACTGAAACTAGGGGGAATCTCAAAATCCTCCCTCAACCGGACAACATCAGAGGCTTGGAAAAAGGAGGACCTATCCATTAGGGTTGGTCTCCCTCGCTCCTTCTTCGTCTTCTCTCACAGACTCACCTCTCACCTCTCCTGGAGACGATCCCTCCTCCTCGCCTCCCTCAATCAAACTCTCTCCCTCAGAACCCTCGGTTGACTCCTCCTCCTCTTCCTCTTCTTCTTCTGGCTCATCCACCAGGCGCCGAGGGGCTTGCGAGAATTGTCTAATGCTCCACCTCCGGCCACCACGAATAACTGGCGAACCAAAACCCGCGCCTCCAAATGTGGCCTCAGAGGGGTCATCGCCAGTAGTCCATTCTCCCATATAACGAATAGACTCATCAGAAGGAGTAGCAGCAGAAGACATTCTCAAAGGAAATCAAAAGCAAATGCAAAGGAAGGAAAAGATGGAGTTACAAAAATGAAGGTGAAGGGCTCCTGCTCTCTCTCTCTTTCAAAGACGTGGGGAAGAAGAGAATTAGGCAGGTGGAGGAGTTTTGTGCGGTTGAAAATGGGAAAGAAAGGGGAAAAGTTACCACCAAATGTGCATGTAATCGCCCCTCATTGAGCGGTTACAGACAGCCCAAGTAATGGACGTGGGCGGTTATCGAAAACTAACCCCCTCTCCCCCCCTCCCCCCGCACGTTCGACGAGTAAAGCCCATGCTCCCAGATCTAGAGGCGCTTTGCGCGCCAGAACCCTACAGTGGCCCTAGCCATCATGGCTAGATTGACGCAAGAGCCTCAAGGCCCGAAAAGACTGTCTCTCTTCCCTTAATAATGAAGGATGCTTCTCACCTAGAGACAGAAGACCTATTTATGACTCCCCTACAAGATTCCTACTCTAAGGGAGAGTGATAGCGCTCCCTCCCCCTCAGAGTGGGGGGGACTGAGTGATGTGCCTTAAAAGACCGGCCCAAACGCATAGTCCAACACAAAGCCACAAAACGATGACCCAAAGAAGACCCCATATTTAGCCTACAGGAAAGATTAGGCCTGGTCCCCCGGGAGGGAACCAGGCAGAGCCTAAGAGAGATGGGGGCTGGCCCAGAAGAAGGCCCTGGAAGGAAGCCCTGAGGGACGGCCCTGGAAGGAAGGCCCACGAAATTGGTCTACTTGACCACAAAGGAAGAATAAGGATTATCCAACCCTATTCCTATCCAAACAGAAATCTCACAACTACCTCCAGAATTTTATGAGGTCATATCCAGCAAAACTCTGGGAGGGACGTCTAGTAACCTTCCTAGTGTCCGATCGGGGAAGAGTTCATCTTCTTCAAGGAACTTCCTCTATAAATACCAATTTTCCTAGCTGATTGAGTAACATTTTTCTACACCCTAAACTCTCGAATTTCTTTCTAAATTACACTTAGCACACTTAATACTAGTTGTTCTCGAATTATTACTATTTTATCTTACATTCAAGTTTAATTCTTCACGATGTCGGAGTGCTAACGCTTTTTTTCCAAGTCCCCTCTCCCGATTTGTAGAAATTCGGACTCCTTCCATTCGAATCCAAGGAAACAAACTTGATTGAGCTATTTTTGCTCGGGAAAATGCAATTAGCCCCCTTGTGATATGCAAAATGTGCAAAAACTCCCCTGTGAAAAAATAAATAGCAATTTACCCCCTGTGTTTTAAAAAATGGAGCAAAAAACTCCCTAAAAATGGAGCAAAAAACCCCATGTGAGGGGGTTGTTTGCTGCATTTTGAATAACACAAGGGGGTAAATTGCTAATTATTTTTTCACAAAGGGGTAATTACTCTTTTAGATTAACACAGGTAGGCAAATTGCATTTAACCCATATTTGCTCACATAAAATACATTAATTAGTTTCATGGTCCAAGTGCATTCTAAAGTAGAGTTGAAGTGGAGAGGGTGTATTTAAACCCAAGTTTTCACTCGCTAATAAATTAATTTTCATCATCATTATTATGATTATTATTATTAATAAGAAGAAGGTAAAGAAAAAGCATAGAAAAGAAAGAAAGTTTGGTGAAAAAGAAAAAAAAAAAAAAAACCAAAACTTTTGAGTTAAAGGGTAAAATTATTATTAAATAATTCTCATATCTAATAATTTAAATTTTTAGATAATGCGATTACAGGGTAAAGTAATAATTCAGCATGGAGAATACTGCTCAAGATCATATACTTCATCGATAATATCCATAGTAATTCAGTAAGCATTTCAATACATGGAAAAACTGTTGGATCAGACAAAACCATCAAACTGTGATCAGATACAAATGGAGATGCATGATAAGATACAGTCTTGCACTGTTTGGAATAACAATGGGGATGCAGTTGGGGACAACCTGGGTTTGAACAAAGGATCCTCTCCTTTCAAATAGGCGAGTGATGCCAATTCAACCAATTGGTTGACGGGCAGATATAGTCTTGCACTTGAAAATCCTTTTCAAGACAGTGAAAGAAAACTATACATGAAAAGAAAGAACAAGAAAACACACTAATACTAATTTCTCTGAACCTCACCCACCTAAACAAAAAGAAAAGAGTAGCAATGGCAAACTAAGACTAACCAAATGCAAAAGCCTGAATCACTATACTAATTTCTCTAAACCTCACCCATCACAAACTAAAACTGCAGAAAGCATTTATACACAGCAAAAGCCATTTACAAACTAACCATGATAAAGAACCTCAATTGCCCAACCATAAAGAATGAAAAGAATGGATGTGTAACAGCCCTCCGGGCAAATTCCAATAGATTACAGCCTCTTCAGCATATTTTCGTGAGTCAAGTCCATCAACGCTCCCAATGTGAAGCATCCTGAAAACAGAATCGAATAACAATATATTATCAGCAATCGTAATGGAACCACTGCTCTCAGAACAGGCTCATAAATAGTTGTTGCTGCAAAACTGGATGGTAAAATACAAACTGAATATTTTAGGAAGAAAAGGCATAGAACAGATGTGGCAGATGGGCTTGGCAGTTTGAAACTTCGAATTTTTCCAATACATTAATAGGGAATGGATCAATTACGCAGCAGTTTCACATGTTATTTCAGATATATAGGAAATTTTTTAATGCTTTCATATAATCTTTTGTTATGATAAAATAGGCACAAACATCTGACAGCAAGTTTGCTGGGAATTAGGATTTATTTCAGTTCCAAAGTGATAAGCTACTCACCTCTCCCGCTCTTAGCCTGCCACCACCGAGCCCCATTTCTGTGACAATATCCTGTTCTTCAATTTCTGCATCAGTAAAAGTAAGTGCCCGCTGCAATCTTCGAGGTGAAAATACTTCAACTTCCACCATGTAAGAGGCAGTGACCGGACGGTGGTCGGATAGCTTAAGCTCAGATCTCCTATAGCTTAACAACCTCATTCCTGTCCCGTAGGAGAGAATACGGTCACACCTGGAGAGTATATAGGGAAGCATGAGAAATAAAACAAATCCTGGATCAACAAGGTGATAACATTTTGGTTTTCTGCTAAATATTCAAATACAAACATACATGATACTTGAATACATAATATGAACAAAAGATATGCAGATGGATTAAGAGAACTATTAATTAAACTGGCCTGTATCAAAACCAGTGCTCCTTCATCATTTATAAAGTCTGGTCAAACTTCATTTGGAATTTATGAGTCAGCGAGGGCAGATGCTTGAAGGGGGTAGAATTATGAAATAATAAGGTCACATGAATAAGGTAAATTCAAACGACTCCAGTGAAAAAATGTTTATGCTGTGTGATTCTGGCTACCAAGAAATAGCCAGAATACCTTCTAAGGCGCAAATATAGAGAAAACAAACACCAGCAAAAAGCCACAGCATGAACATATGATAGTTCTTCAATAACTCGAAGGGCAATAACAAAAATGTAAAGGGAGAAAACATTATGGAAAACCACAAAGCAGCAATTAGTATGGAAAACAACAAAGCTAGACTACCAAGCAATTTTATCAAAACCTGAGTAGACATATGGCTCATACCAAGTAAATTGGAACCACTAAGAGATATATTATGAGTGGAAGCAGGACCATTCAGATAAGCAAAATGCATACCATGCAGGTGTTCGCCTCCCAGCCTTTGGATCCTCTCCAATGTAAGACTCAGAATTCAATTCATATTTGTAAGTTGGAGCAAAGCTCAAAGTGCCTTCAGACCATCCATCAAATGCCCGGCCTTTTCTAAGCTCTTTTATAAGCTGCAAAAGAAGGCAGCAGTCAGTCTATCAGGACAAAACAAATGCATCAGAACAAATACAATGGGACCATCGTCAAGGAGTATAAATAAGTCTTAAACCAAACATATAACTGCACTTATCTATACAGGCCACTGGAGAACATATCTCTCCGTCACGTCAGTTAACCTACAGTTAAATAGAAATGCTAAATTGCTGCATGATTGACTGTATTTCATAGTTGGAGGTTTGGAAATAACAAACTCTCATAAGTGGATAGTCTTCAGAAAATCAAGTCAGCTTGTAAGGATTCAAGGGAGATGGACCAACATTTTCTTACTAGATAGATAAATCAGGAAGAGAAATTTTACATACGGATATGTTTCAAACAATCAGAAAATATTAGCATAGGATTACAGTACACATTCTCCTGAGTGAACGAGACCTCTATTTGCAGCTACTGGGCAGAATGCTAAAAAGAAACGCACTGTCAGTCAAGTGAGTCATTGGTATCAAAACATATATGTTTTCATCCCATATAACCATGATGATCGAGGATTTGAAAGAAAATCTTTTGGTGAAGCACGTAATAGAAAGTAAATTGTGTAACAATTGTGCAGTTGTAGTTTTACTTTTCTGAAGTTCAGGTCCATTTTTGTGAAACTGAATCTCCTTAAATATCTACCAGAGCAATTTTCTAGTTTTCCACTAAGCATATAAATGTAACTATCTCGAGAATGGTGACTTAAAGTGGCCAGTAAATGATGTATATTTGATGTTCTGGTGAAAATATGACAAGATTTTGCACGGGATGGATCAGAAAGAGGAATCCTAAGGAGCGTAACGTAACTTAGTATGGTGCATAAAAAGATTCTCTAAAGATAGTTCCACTATTTGGCTCATTTTCCTCAGTAATTTGTTACTGCTAATAAATTGCTGAGTTTTGGTATGACAAGAGAATGCTGCTAGTGTCTTATATGGGTAAGAGGTGGGAAGACAGCATCATTTGTTTTCCTTCTGCAACTTCTCTTTCCAAAGTTTGGCGCACGTTTCAGTAAATTTGTATTTAGAGAGAAAAATTGACTTGGAGCACGCAATGGAATGTTGTTCAGATGACATTTAAGGAAATGTTTTGAACCCCTCATTGTCCGAATGCTCTGACTTAGACAAACATGGACTTCCAGATGACATTATAAAACATGTATTGTAACTTATAGAAACAAGCTGTAAATAGAATTTATGTTCATACACATTTATAAATATATACCAATATATATATATATATATAAACATATACATATGTGCAAGAAGGCTTAAGTGATCATAAATTTTAAAAAAGAAAACATAATAATTGCCACAGACTTCCAAACCAAAAGCCAATCCTTAATAGGTCATACCAAATAAAGCTTAATAAGATTATCGTCTAGTGTTTCAACAAAATTAAGGAGAGGAAAATGTAAGAAATTGGAGTCACCTGATCCCGCTCAGCCAACATGGACCATTCCTTTTTGGAAATCAGTTCTCTTGTCCGCTCATAAGGTAAATTGAGTCGATAATTTAGGTCACCCAGCCAGATTATTCTCCTGCAACAAGATGAAAGTTGTTCATTTTATTTGCATTTGAATCATAAGAATCTTAGAGATACTGTGCTCAAAAGGCATGCTCTCTAATTTCACGTGAATGTGATTTGAGGGAAGCAACTAATAAGGAACATGTAAAATAGTTCAAGATCCTCTGCATTTATGAATTTATATTCAGAATTTTACATCTGGTAACGCAAAGTCATATCACTATGATTCCATAAGAGAAAAATCTTGCTCACAAGCACATCAATTCAGGTTTCAATTTGAATCAAGTAACCAGACAGTGAGTGCCAATTAATAATTTCCCAATGCCACCAGCCCTACCCACAAAAGATGAGATGTGTCCATGTGGTTTCCCCAAGCTTTCCGTATTATGAGTTCAAACAAGAGAAAGAGTTCACATTATAAAGGACAGAGGATACTAATGAATCCCACCACGAAACATATGTGTTAAACGCATGCTGTAATTTTAAATAACATTTAGAAGATAGAGAACCCTTTAAACATAAAAGAAAGCCGAGGAAGCTTAAAAGAACTAAGATATGCAAAGAGGAAGTGGCTAATTATAGGCAAGAGGAAAAACAATTATTCTTTCATTCATCACTGTGACATTTGAATTTCAGTTTCTTATGCCTTTGAATGGAATAATTTCCTGCACATGATTAACATGCCAAGATGGCAGAGAAGAGTAATTAGCTTAAAAGGTCAATATTATATATAGGTATCGGAATCCAGAAAAGTTTCGACCCGATCATGGACAATCCATGATAATGTAGGAGAGCATGGCTGTTGTGCATGATGACACTTTTTTAACTTTTCCGCTTCTTTATCAGATTACTCTCAAAGAAGGCAAATTACCAATTATAACTATTTGTGTCTCTTCCACACTTGCTTCTTTTAGAATAGATAACAACCTCTCTCTCACTCTTTGCCAAGAGTCAACACAGACCAGCAAGACATATACTAACTAAGCAAATATTAAAGAACAAGAACATGGACAGGTATACTTACTCATGGTCATAGATGCTTTTACGAAGCCCCATACCAGCAAGTGAATTGAAACGTGTGCGTCTATGTATTTCATGCACATCAGCATTTCTTTTGATTGCATCCGCCTCTTTCTCGCCCGACGTTAAATGAGTACAAACAAAACAGAAGAGTGTCTGATGTATCGACATGCTGACTGATATTGATCCCTGGGGGGAGAGAGAGAGAGAGAGAGAGAGAGATTTTGAATAACTCAAACTGTGTGAAATATCTAGATATGAGAGAAAGAGAGGGAAGAAAAGAAATTAGCATGACCCAGAGAGGAGTATAAACTACAGCCCAAACTAAAAGCAAAAAAGAATAAACAAGAGAATGTACACAGATTCATGACTATCATGGAGCTAGTTCAGAAGAATAAACGGGGGAATCAGCGGGATATAAGATGTGTTAACCGAAATGCAAGCTGAAGCTCAGAAGAAGAACAAACCTTGTTGCCTATGTAGCCCATAACACCAACACCGACAGTAGATACGTTCAAGTTTTGTATATGCCTTCGCAAGCTCCTGCGAACCCATACGGTAATAAAGATGCCAACCATTTGTTTGCTTACAATCCTAACATATGGGGGCCTTCTCTTCCGGTTTATTAGAGATTCAAGGTCAACTTCCGCAAGTGAAGCCAAGTCGGATAGCATTCTATTTTCAGCAATCGTATTAAATTTAAAAGAACTATATGTCTTGAAAGATTTGGAAGCTTGGAAAGATTTAAAGGACTTAAAAGAATTAGGTCTGTCGGTAACAGGCTGAGGTAAGAGATGCAGTGGTCGCTCTGGCCAGCTTAAGCCTATCCTTTCTGTCCCACTAAGTGTTTTGGTTAATTTGTTCATATTCTGGGTATTTCGAGCTTCAACATTTTCTTCAGAATCCTCTGTCCTTAAGCAATTCAATCTGGCCAGCGTTTTTGGAGAAGAGAATTGTCTATGCAAATCTTGTTCTACTGATCTTGAGTTGTCATAGTCATGGGAGACAGATGTATCGGCACATAGAAAATTTCCACCTTTGACCTGTTCATCCTTGATTTCTTCAAAACCATTTGATTCTTCATTCAGTGGGTAGATTTCCTCCTCAATGTCACTGTCAGATTCAAGTAAAATTTCATCTTCTATGACTGGGGCATCTTCAGATGGCTTAAACCTTGATGGAGAGGGAGGATCACTGTAGCTTTTAAACTTAGTTACTGGAGGAACTTGGCTCAAATTGTCACGTATTATGTTTTCCCATACTGAAACTGGACGGCTATCTTCAGCTCCAAATATATTGCCAGCATTTAATGGTATGATCTCCTGCAAGCTGCACATGTGTAAGACATGGCAAATGAGTGAACTAATAACATAAAATTGTATTCAATTTCATTAAGACTTCTTAAACAGAATGCGTGATCACACTTAACAATAGAAGTTAAACTGATATATCATAATAGAATAATTTACAATCCGGTGTATGTCAGTGGAACAGGGGAACATGGAAGTATATAGTTGTACCAGAACAAGAAATTATAGCTAGATTACAGATTACACAGTATATTCCAAACAGAAGGGATCCATAGGAACTTACCCAATCACATAAATATCAGCAGGATCATCAACATCTAACCAACCATCAAGATCTAGATCCTCAGGAGGAACTCTTCCCCCAACATTCCATGTGGCAGCACATATTCTAGTAAAGCCACAAATAGATCATTAAAATCAGAATCTCACTATTTGCTAACTCAAAAATTGTTTTTTAGTCTTAAGGTCTCAATCTTGAAAATGCAGGAAAAAACATACTTGATTTCCTTTTTGTTAATATACTGAGCTCTGAATGTCTCTGAATTTCGTCGTCTTCGCCTGGGGAGAGCATCTGAGATTGAAATGGAAGATACACGAATTATAATTCAGATTCTGATTCGGGAAGTAAATTATACAAATACACTGCAGTCCTGAGTCAGAGCAGCATAAACCACATAATGTGAAGAAGAAAACCATGAAGTACGCAAATTGTACTACTACCTCCAGAGTGCAGTCTGACAAGGTTATGTTCTTATCAAGTTAGTAAATATTATCAAACATACACACAATATACATATATGACATGTGTGTGCTCATGTGTTATGGCACCTTAGTTGGGTCATGGTCATACTGAGCTTATAAACAAACATATCTAAAGTACAGAAGCAGATATCTTGGATGATCATTTTGTTCAAATTAACACTATATTAGGGTAGTTTTTGCATAATCTAACAAGCAAACAAAGCAATAAAAAGTTTGTCGAGTCAAGATCAGTGTCAAAAATGGACCTAAGGCTTCTCATCATTGTTGTTTCTCTGAAAAGCAACCTTATTACATGCAAGACGGCAAAGTAACTGGCCCAAGCTAAACTTGTGCAATAAACAGTACTAAGTATGTAATATCGTTCTCTCATGAAGCAATCTTTCCATGAGTGAATCAGAAAATATAGCTAGCATAAGAGTACTAGGAACAAAAAGGCAACTATCAAATTCCAAATTTGGCACCTATATAAATGATGTTTATAGACTCTCTAACATGAAGTAATAATAGGAAAACATAAAGTTAAGATTCTCCATCTGCATAACAAAATACAGTACATTCAACAGCAGAAAAATGCCTGGATTCCAGTCTTGATTGCTATGAGGCCACTCAAACTCATAACCTAAACTCATTTAATGAAATACTATGAATTTGCTCTGAAGAAAGAATCCTCAACACTTCATCACTCTAGGAGAAAACGTTAAGCAAGACTATTTGCTAAAAACAGCGAAACATAGAAATATCGCAGTTTTCCACTAAAATATTAACTAGAACAATACCTCTAACAAAGTGAAATCCAGAATAATAATACTTGAGCAAGACAATGTATTTCAGTACAAGCAAATTAGGCACAAGAAGAATTAAATTAACCAGATTCTAACTATGGACCTCCAAAATGCAAATACTGGAAAATTCACAGTATTTGAATTACATTAACAAATGACAGTCTGCTCCGTAATGCAGATACAATTGACTATAACCCAAGAAAGTGAATCCTTAGACTTTAGCACACCACAAAAGTAACAGTAGCACACGTTATGTCTCCAAACCACTGACCCCAAAAGTTCAGAAAAATGCATCACAAACATTGACCAAACAGAATTGACCCAGAAAAGTACCAAAATTCTGAGAACTCAGAATAAAAAACTAATCAAAATCACGTTACCATCAGCATCAACCTGAAGTCCATCTGGTTTTTCATTCTTGAACCGCGATTCTCTCAGCCAATCACAAATTTCTGCAAAACCCACAAACAAAAAAAGAGTTAAAAACTTGGAAGCACGAGGGGATTAAGCAAAACGACGACGTGGGTGCAGAACCTGTGTCGGAATCGGAGTCGGAGTCGGTATCTGCAGAGTAATCGGAGTTGCTGTTGGCGATGTTGAACCACTTCCGCACCACCACACGGCGCCACGAGAGCTGTAGGCACGCGCAACCGAAACACAATATTTCAGCCCAATTTCTCTGCAATCCTCCTTAAGTCATCCAAGATTTCAAAAGAAAAAAACAAACAAAATACAAATACTCCAACATTTCCACCCCCACCACAGATAGAGAGAGAAAGAGAAAGAGAGATGAATTACAGTACCTCGGTTTGCTGATGGTGGTTTCTGGCGTTCTCCTTCTTCATATTGAAAAACAATGATTCTAAAGGGAATACAGTGAGAAATCCAAGCAGAAAAATATGAGAAAAATTTTCTAACAGAATGAGCTGCAAATTCTTGGAGTGGGTGGGTGTTGACGATGAGTAACTACCAGTCTCAGGTCGTTGCAATATTTTACCGGAATTTTTCGAGGGTTTATTTATTGTGTGATTAATTTAAATGTGGGCTAATTATAATTAGGCTTAATTTTGCATAATTGATTATAATATAATTGATTTTAAAATAATTAAAAAAGTAATTATGGTATTTGGATTTCTAATTTTATAATTGATTATGCAAATGTAGATTGTATCTTCAATTTAAAAAAAAAAAATACACTATAAATGATCATGGCTTAAAATTCGTGGTAAATCAATATTATTAACTATGATCACAACATTTGTCATAATTTTAGTTATGACTAATATTTTGGCTTCACTTGTAGAAACAACAGCTAATGACCATTGTGAAGTCGTGATTAATTTGTATTTGTCATGATTTTTTCCTTTTGATCATAGTAAGTAGCTGTATCGAAAAATCATATTATTAGATAAAAAAAAATAATTACAGTGAGATTAAAAGTTACTGTTATAGTTTTTCGTTGAAATGTGATTTTGATGAATCGCAGGGTCAGACAAACACTTAGAATAACTGATTACGCAAATGCATGCATATAGTAACTAAAATTCAAAACTAACCACATACTTAAAGTTAATGAAGTAACTAACGATTTATTTAATGGACACAATAGATGATTAGAAGAAAAAAAATGCAGTTAATATTAAAAACTACAAATTAACACTTTTTTTAATCAAATATGTTATTTTAATGAAATTTAATTAAAAAATAAATCAAACAACATAAAAAAATTGTATTTAGTCAGAATTCGTGATACAGATTTGACCTAGTCAATTGTAAAATTAAACAGGTAGATCATTAAGATGACTTAGTGACACCGATCAATTATTATGACTATCGTGGCATGATGATGTCGTGCATAAATAAATAATTAATCATTGATTAGGACAGCAATTAAGAAATAGTTAATACCGACAAGGTAATAATGGACAAACATAATTTGATTTTTTTTTTAAAAAAAAGAAGCATATATTTATGTATTAATTATTTACTTTTTTTTTAAAATGAATCGATCATTAAATGTCATTCAACGACAATTGTATTATCGTCGAACAACAATTTGCACGTACTAATCAAACATTCTAATTTAAAACCTTAACTTTAATATATGTGAACTTTCTCTGAAAGCGTTTGCAAAAATTTATACTTTTAAGAAGCGATAAGTTCTTAGAACGTTTGGTAAAATAAATAGAAATGATGGAGATTTCGTATAAATAAATTTTATATTATTTGAAGAAAATCATCAAAAATAGTTGACGGATGTTTGCAACAATTTAAAATAAATTTTTATTCGTTTATTGTTGAAAATAGTCTTTTTTTTTTATTTACAACTTTTATTTTTAAATTATTTAAAGTAAGTCGATATAAGGCAAAAGTTATAAGTAATTTTTTACCAATTTTTAGAAAATTGTAAATGTTAAGTCGTCGAACTCTCCAACTTTAAATGTTTCCCACTTTAAATCATTAAATCAAACTCTATAGAATAATAAACAAAGTATTAGTATCAATTATTTTGGAGTTGGTTAAATTAAAAGATATTGTAATCTCTTGAGCACAAATTGTCTTGGACGCAATCGCAACATAAGAAATAGTTTAGGGACTTAATTGCGTTCCTTACATTTTGTTGGGGTCAATTTGTGAATTTGCAAAAGATGAAAATTGAATGAAGCAGTTGGGGAAGTGGGCAGCTGAATTCCTTATTTTAAGTAGTGGTTCTAATTGAAGGAACTGTAGGGAAAGTGGGCTGTTGGGACTGCAGGAAACTGAAAGAATTAATTAATAATTTATTACATGTGGGATGTAAACATTTAAGTTGTTTTTCTTTTTCTTTTTTTGGATAAAAAAAAAAGATAATTTAAAATAATGACTAATATGTAAAGTTAAAAACTTAATAATTTTTAAAATTATAAAAAGAGTTTAGAGGACTTAATCAAATCCTAAAGTTTAAACAGATCTGCCTCACAAATAATGTGTTATTACTCTGTAAGCGGTATTTGTAAAAAATTATAATTTTGTAAAATTAAAAGTGCTTAATTGTTTTAAAAAAAATAAATAAGTGATTAAGACGTAAAATTAGGAAATATTTAATAAATCATAAGCAGGAAAAAGTTGGTGTATTGCCAGCTTATTTGTAAAATAACTTAAGCTTCCTTGTAGGTACGATAGATTTTATCCTTTAAGTGGAGGAACATTTTCGAAATGTACAAAAAATAGTCGGGGCAAAATACTAATAAAAGAATTTAATTTACTTACAAAAATGTCTTAAAATGCATTAACCACAATTTCACCAATTTACAATTTTTATCTTATTTTAACCTAATTTAGAGAAGCATAAGAAGAAACAGAAGTTATATTTTCAAATACCTTTATTTAACTTAATTTATGCTATAATTTAAAAAGCACTTAATTCAAATTTTTGCAAGCATTCCTTTAAAAGAGAGCACATTCATAAGTACATTAGACTGGTTAGTTAAGCAAGAAAATTCTTTCCCAATTTCTTTTTTTATCAAATTAAATTTGATCGAGTCGATCTAATTATATAATAAATGTAAGACACTTTTACACTTATTATATAATTAACTCACGTATAATCAAACCCAATCTGATCTATTTTCTCTCTTTCTTCGAGAACATAACATTTTTTGTCCGTAATTTAGGGTCTTTATACTTTAGCCTTTATAGGTTACAAGATTTTGATCCCGTAATTTTCAAAAAGTATCACTTTTTAGTTCCATGACACATTTTCATTAAATATTTAACGAAAAAAGTGCACGTGGCAGTTAAGTGATGTGTCTAAAAACTTAACAACCATGTGGCATTTTTTTTGTTAAAAAAATCTAATAAAAATTGTATCATATGATAAAAAAATGGTAAATTACAGTGACACTTTTTGAGGTTAGGTCCAATTACACAAACATCCCATGTCTTTTGCAAAATTACAGCTGCACTCTTTGAGGTTGTAATTACATTACAAATACACCCTCTATTCAAAGGCAAAGCTTATACTAATACTCCTTGAAAAATATTACACTAACACCTTTCAGGGGGTGTAGCTGTAATTTTACAAACGATAGTGGGTGTTTCTGTAATTGAGTCTAACCCCGAGAATTGTCATTGTAATTTACCTTAAAAAAACTATCACTTTTAGAAGTTATGTTTATGAAAAATGATGATTTCGTAATTAATGAGATAAAAATGTAAAAACTCAAAAGTTATTGGAGGAAAAGTGATATTTCCCTCTCTTTCTCCCATTGTTTTTCCTCGTCAATGTTCTGAAAAGAGGCCGCCGCGACAATGATCATTTGACCATAAAAAGGTTGTTACAATTATGCCCAAAATAGCCCGGCTCCCTTATCTCTAAACGTGGTATCCATGTCTTGTCTGACTGCCCACAAATCCACCCTTGTTGGAAATATTCTTAATTTTGTCTATATATGCAAGTCCTTATATAACCGAATGTATAAACACACTCGATGTATGTGTATATTTTAATTATTTTAATTAAATAAAAAAAATAATTGATTGAATATATAATTAAAGATTTATTAATAAAGTCATAAGTTGGATAAAGTAATAATTATTTTGTAGAAGAAATAATTATTTAATTTTATCGATTAATTTCGTTCTTTTTATGCTGTTTTTGTGGATAATACATTGGAAAAAGATCGGTTAATTTCGGACGATAATGAAACTGAGTAGTTGGAGCGATTTTATCCGCGACAACATATTTATTTACTCTCAATTGATATTTCTTCAAACATTTTTCTTATATTTCATTTTCATATATTTAATTTTTATTTCAGTCAAACGAACAGGGTCCTAGAATTTACGATTTCGTAAATGCTGCATCGAGTGGACAATATATCGAATAAATGGATGATTGGCGTATATTTTATTTTTTAAATTTTAGGTTACACGTCGTTCTTTTATACATTCAGTATTTATATCACGCTATTGTCATGATTATTATTATTATTTTTTTAATAAAACCGCCTATGGTCACATTCTCTTTATTCTTTCAAATCTAGGGTGGATTTGGTGTTAAATCATAGAAAATCAATCACATGTACAAAAGAAGAATAATGATTCTTAGGCAAGGTTTTCAACGATAGAGAAAATTACCTTTTTACCCTTAAGAACTTTTAGGGTTTGTCTGTTTGGGTCGAGACAAACTGCTGTCAGAAGATTATTTGAATTAGTTAATGAATTTCAATTATGGTAAATTAATTAAGTAGTGAAATTCATATATATTAAGAGATAATTTGATATTAAGGATGTCATCGCACACAAAATAGTAATTATATTAGATAGGGGTAATTATGTCTTTTTCTCTACAGTAAGTAATTCAGTGTCACAACTTTGATTTAGTGTTAGTCAAAACTAGCACATAAACTTTTTTTTTTTTTTTTTGAGTAAATTTACTTTTATCTTCAAATTAGTTAATTAAATACCTACAAAATTGGATGTATGGGTAATGGGAGGGACTAACTTTGAAGAAAATACAAGCTAAAGGGACCACAATTATAAAAAGTTCAAACTTAAAGGACTTAAACTGTGATATTTACAATACTTAATGTGCATTTTTTTAGGATTTTAAAAATGAAAAGAAGAAGAATAAGAAGAACTAAACTTGATGCTGGTTGAACTAGTGTGACTAGAATAGGAATATTAGCAAAATAAGGGACCAAAATGCAATTACCCCATATCAAACATATTTACATATTCTTAGTATCCAAATCAAAATTATCTCATAATAGAAACCTTTACTTAACAAATTTCATCATAACTTTTTACACTCTATACATATTACAATTTTCTTTGTAATACATTCAAGGCAGGAAAATCTAATAAAATAATTATTCAATCTCCAGACAAAAATTTATTAATTTCTCTTACAAAAAAACTCGTAGACTAAGAGGTGGCTGAAATTTATTTAAAAAATTTGATAAACTCATACATCTTATGACATAATTTTAAAATTTAATAAGATGTTGGATGTATAATGTTCTAAAATATTATAACTGGAAAACTTATATATATAAAATGTTAGTAATTGCACTTTTATAATTAATATAATATAGAGAAAATAAATTGTATGATGTTAAAATCTTAAAATAAGTTAGGAATTGTTTACTTTTTTTTAAAAAAAAAATTATAAACTACTAACATCTTACTTTTAGATGTTACATATATAGGATAAATCACAACTACCTCCCCTGAGGTTTGACATAATTACAAATACCCCTTATTGTTTGAAAAATTATAAATACCCTCCCGAGGTTTGTAACCGTCTAAAAAATAACCTATTTTCATCTATTTTTATGGGTGAACAAACCAAAAATACCTTTATGCACTGAATTATTATTTTTTAATTCTTAAAAAAAATTGGACTACAAAGCATAGGGAGAGGTGTTTTAAGTTTTTTACACCGAGGAGCAATAATGCATTTGCCTCGACTGTTTTTTCTATAATTTTAATAAAAAAAATCAAGGACAAAATGGTCAATTTCAGAACTTTGGTTAAAGATTACAAACCTCAAGGGGTATTTGTAAATTTTCAAACAATGGAGAGGTATTTATAATTATACCAAACCTTAGAGGAGGTGACTGTAATAGTGTAATTTACCCACATATATCTAAGCTCATTTTCTATTTTTTTTTAACATAAAAAAAAAAAAGAAAACTCTATAACATTTTATAAAGTCTCAAACATACTGATGATGTAAGACGGTGACTCGAAACGACGTCGCGAGGCAAACAACTCTTAGAAACTCTTTGAAAAGTAGGAAAAGTAAATTTGTATAAATGAATGTGAGATCATTACAAAAACACTTCACCTCCTATTTATAGCAAATTACATGGGGTGAAAGTACGACATCGCCCCTCAACTACCTTCAATCCAACGGCCTGGATCTAATTGCTAAGGGTGCCTTGGTAATTTAGCATCCCCCACTATTTATGTAACTACCCTCTAATAACCGCCATTAACTTTCACTAATGACATTCTTATGAATTCCCCGACAGCTTGATGGTATTTTAGTAATTCCGACTTCCTAACACTATCACATACTATGAAATATTTAAAAAAAAGCTTAAAACTCACCCAAACACCCTTTAACAAAACCTTAACTATGAATCTACCCGTGAAAAGGATGATATACACATATATTTATTATATATATATATATATATATAGAGAGAGAGAGAGAGAGAGAGACGAATATCCATAAAGTTTAAGTTCTTTTAATATAATAGGTTTAATTATGGTCTTCATTAAGCAAGTGGAGAATAGCGGTCATATGATGTAGCTATCAAGAAAAGGAAACTTATTGAAATACATGAATATTTTAATTATATCTACCTAGCTTTTAAACAACTACAAACTAAAACTAGCTATTCCCATCCACTCAAATTAATTAAGAGATTCAAGAAAAGCTACCCAATGAGCAAATCAAACCAGCTTTTAATAAGTTTTGAATCAAGATCCAAACACTAGTGCAGAAACCCCTTGACAATTCTAGATTCCAGCTTCAAACTATAATATTTAATCAGCTTAAATTAAGCTGATGAATACAGAGATACATAGAAAAGCTAGATATGTAAAGAGAGACAACAGCTCATACCTTTCCTCCTCAACTTCTCTGCAACTGGGGGTGGGGGGCTTTAAGCTTTTAGATTCTGCTTGTCAGCTTAACTAGCTTATAGAGAAAGTGGCTGAAAAGAGCAAACAAACAGCTCTTTTTTTGTTTTGTAAGAGGTTGTGTGTGTGTGTGTGTTTTTTGTGGAAATGCATGATGATTTATAGAGAAGTTAACCAATCGAATGCTGACACGTGGAGTCAAGAATTTTTTATCCTATTTTAATTTTTCAGCACTATTAAAATTTTGGGTAAATTCCAATGACACCCTCTGAGGTTAGGCTCAATTATACAAACACCTCTTATTTTTTGCGAAATTACAGCTACACCCCATGAAATTGTAATTGTATTACAACTACACCCCTAATCAAAAGGCAAAGTTTACACTAATACCCCATGAAAAACATTACACTAACACCCCTCAGGGGTGTAGCTATAATTTCGCAAAAGATAGGAGGTGTTTATGTAATTGAATCTAACCTTAGGGAGTGTCAATGTAATTTACCCTAAAATTTTTTAATATTTTTTTTAATGAAAATGGTTATCATATAATTACATCAATATCAACAATTAACTCAAATTACAATAAATTGATATTATAATAAACTCACACACATTAAGTGAGATAATACCCATACGTTTAACAGGACTCGAACCCATAATTTTAAACTTATTCATGATACTCAATTTTAATCGCTAGATTAAAATATCATTGGTTGGATGTTTGTTTTCTTGTATTAGAACAGGAGAGAGACCTCTGAGGCAATAATAGTGAAGAGGGAATTAATTATTTCATGTGGGGAATCTTTTGATGATAATTTAATTAGTCATTTGATAAATTCCCATGGATAATCATGCTATTTATATTCCTTTCTATTCTATTGATGCATGTCGCCCAGCTGGTCCTTTTATGGCTTTTGAATTTGAATTTTTTTTGGATGATATTAGAATTTTTCTTTTTTAACAGATCGATTATAATTATATTAGGATTTCAGTTATTGACAATTATAACAATTAATGTATTAATCATCAATATCAGTATTATATATAACTAAAATTAATAAATATGATAACTAATCAACAACTACTATTATAGTAGACATATAATTACTATTTATAACGTAGACCAATAAGATTTTATGCCACTGAAAGAAAATTTACTATTAGCTACAATTTTATCGGCTATGGACTAAAATCGTCATAAACATTTATTATTATCCATTATTAAACAAAAATCAATACAAAAATTTAGATTATTCATCATGAAAACTATATTCTTGCCATGGCTATCGGTCATAGCAAATATTTTCGCTATTACTTTTAGTCATGACAAATATTTTAGTCACATTTGCAAAAACTTCGGCCAACAACCGTTGTGTGACCAGTCAATTACTATTTACTACGACTATTTACTTTTAATCATGACAATTAGTCATGACTAAATGTTAATTTTTTTCTAGTGAGCCACGACCTTATAATCATGGTGTCTCAACTTTGCAAACTAAATTAGTTCTATGATATTATAAGTATGTTAATTAGTTTGACTTGGTTGAGGTTTAAGTGGATTTAGTGATAGGTTTACCATTTGTGATATTTAATGATTTATAATTTATTTTTCTCAAATTTAATTTCATGAAAATAATTTTTGTAAGTATCAATACTAACAATTCGATTTGATGCACAATAAATAATAGACTTTGCCACAATCAAGTGGTCCAAAAATATTGTAGCACGGTTAAGGCTAAAAAAAATTTGGTGCTTTGGGAAGTCTTTGTCATAATTACCATATGCCTATTTGGACCCAATTCATTAAATTTGTTTCTATTTGGTACGACAAAATATAAAACCATAATTTATATTTGTACTACTATACACAAAAAACAAAAACGAAAAAAATAAAAAAAATGGGTTTTTGATTGTAAATAAATAATTTTGACCAAACTAGTCGACGTGGCACCCCGTCTCTACGTGCATATAATAAATAATATTTTATATTGTAGAATATATTATAAATAAAAATATATATAAATCGACATATCACTTTTAAAAAAAATAAAAAAAGAAAGAAAACCAACTTAGTGGTATTATTGGCATAACAAAAAATTAAAAAAGAAACCAATTTACGAGTGTTATTGACATAATAAAAATTTGGTGTGATGATGTATCGCACTTTGTGAATATAAATAAGATTTTCTATTTATATTAATATAGATGCTAATTGTGATTAAGAATATGATGTTCTAAACCTCGCCCCTTGAATGTAGTTTTCGTAGCCAACGAAGGCTTTGCATCAACTAGAGATGTTCATTTGGCAAATGTCGAATTAAAATTTTGATAAATAAAAAATTTGATATGCCAAATTGCCACGTCAAATTTCGAACTAAATTAATTAGTTCGACTTCGTAATTACCAAAGTTTTTATGGTGTATAGGTTTCAATATTGGGTAATTATTGATTTTTTGTAACCATATATGAAATGTTGGTGAAATATGAATTTTTAAAAAGGTTTTGAAGCGTGATTTTATCGTCTTTAAAGTAAAATTTGCTCCCCTATATGATTGCTGCCGGATTAAGTAAACTCACTTTTAGGATACAACAAAACCAACCGAGGCTTACCGAACAGCAATTCTGGAAGCCTCATTTCAAGAACAACTCGAAAAGTGAACAGTGAAGTGAAAGAATCTTATAAAAATTAAATAATTGAATCTAACACTTGAAACATCTACATATAGATGTCTTTGTGTCTTTTCGGAAAATATATATTTCTTTATTTTACATTTAGATTCCAAAAAGTTGCAACATTTCGAAGAAACAACTCTAAACAGATGTTTCTGAAAAATAATTCTAACATTGCAGCTTTTAAACTGTGCAACCTTTAAAGTATTTTTCAAAAAAGACATCTTCTTTTGGCAAAATGCCATTTATTATTTGCAACTTTTATCAGAGAATAAAATAATTGTATAATATAATTTTCAAAACTAAAATAAAATAAAAGATTATTTTATTTCACTTAATAAACGTGCAAGTGCCAAGTGACAAGTGAATTTATATATCGAATAATATATATATATATATATATATATATAAGTTCCCTCTTTTTCGTAATTAATTTATTGCCTCCAATTTTTATTTTAAACTTTAAATTGGATAATTCTCTATTAAGCACTTAAAGTTTAATTAAACTTCCAGGTGAAACATGGAATATTATGTGCAAGTTATCCAACATGAAATAGTTAATAATAATAATAATAATAATAATAATAATAATAATAATTATTATTATTATTATTATTATTAATAATAATAATAATTACACTTCTTAAAATAATAAAATAGTATTAACATAATTAATATATATAAAAATTAAATATAAACATAATATTTTGTATTCGACATGGTTGGATAAAAAAAAACTAAAAGTTAAAAACAAACTAAATACTAAATTTTCAGAAAAATAATAACCTCATACCAAGTCGAATTTTTTGATTTGATTTTAATACAAATTGATCAGCTTTTAATTTCGGTTCGATTTGATTGGTTTTCGAACTATGAACATCCCTAGCCTCAACATCAAGTTCCATGTATTTGAGTATTTATCTATTTAGATAATCATACGAAGTTTACTGTAGCTGTTTCTTTTTTTTCTTTTTTTTTATGAAATTGCAATTATACTTGTTGGTATTTTGAATATTTTAATGTATTGTATGATGTAATTGATATTATAAAGTTCTAGTTTCCATAAATAAATAGCATAATCAGCCTTCAAAAATAAACTAAAAAAAGTGGTTTAGATTTAGAGATAAGTTGACGATCACATCGACGCCTGTAAGCAATTCCAAATAAATGATACCAATTCATTAGGATCATTAATACGAGGGGGTAATTTCTCATAAAATCTCTGAAGCTATGAGCGAGGAAAGAGGAAGCAAAGATTAAAACGACAATATACCCTCAGGATAATACATGCATCCCTTGATATGTAACTACTTCACAAAGAAGAGTGCTTTATTATTGGAGATTCATGTGCGAAATAAAGTGCTTTATCGTTGAAATTTCCAAAATTGTTTCAATGGTGAGTTCCGTAGAGTGTTGGGAACACTTCCACCATGTTTCAAAGTTAAACGGCTCTGATTGAGTAGGAAACACGACGATGTTCAGAGTCTGCCAGTGTAGTGGCGGTGCAGTGATTTCAAAATATTGCGAATGCAATTCCTTAATGATGGATGATCAGATGGGATTGAAATGTTGGAATTGTGATGTAGAATTCATAAGCTACGCCAACGATTCAAGCGGCACATGATTTGGACGTCGGATGAGGGAGATGCAAAAAGGTCCGCTCCTCGACCATTTCAATTTTTACTGTTGGAATAAGAAAAAAATATTTTTTAAGCCTATTATAGGGGAGGCATGCATGGTGAGCTCCAGCCAGCCCTCCCCGTATAGCAAGACATTAAATGAGCAATCCCTTCGGGGCATGTGGGGGCCTTCAAGGGCCAACTCTAGGCAACTCTAAGGGAGTGCTAGAGTCCCAGGACGGGAAGAGAACCGGACGAACAGTGTGGGGCCAAGATGGCCTACATTGGGCACACAAGAGCTGAGAGGTTCCATGTGAAGACAAGGTTTTCTCACTGGGCTGTGGGGAATCAGGGGCAACACCTTTAGGTTGAATGGGAGATTGCGACAAGCACTCAAGGCCTCGTGAGCTAACTCGTGACATGTGCTATTGAGTTCTAACTGTGCACGGGGATTCTGTTGGCTAAGATATGCAATCGTGGGGTGATGTCGGGCTATGGGCATGTTGAGAAGCCACGGTGAAATGCAAGAAGGCATGGTGGGCATGCCGTTTTGGATCAATGTTAGATGTTGGCATATTGATTTGGCCTCGGACTTGTGATGTGGCCCTACTCGGGTGAGATATAGAAGACGGCCATGGAGAAGACATGTGCCCATGGTGCACTGAGTGAGCGTTGAGCATGAGATGGGCATATTGTGCGCATGACTGACCCGTAGTGTCGAGGAAAAGCAAGGATGCTCCTAGCCATTGCGAGATGTATCGAAAGACCCGAGATTATGGGCTAGATGCATGGGGACAAACTAGCTAGTCTGGGCTGGACATGAAAACACGCAAGCTCGTGCGAGTCGAACCCCTCAGTGAATATGGGCATTTTGGATAGGCGAGTACGGGCATAAGGTGCCGCGCAGGAATGCTTTCAGATGTCGCGCTAGTGAGCTTCAGATGTCGAGGATTCATGACAAACAATCATTAAGACTTGAGATAGACGAAGGCTGGTAGAAGGTAGAGTGTAACCTGAGATGCTGCATGGGCCAGAAAACATTCTGCTGCGAGACAAAAGAGTCCGCCTATGACACGCCAACTGTGGGAACAACTTGAGGTGTTAGAGATGCAGACAAAACCTAAAGCGCGAGACGCAACAATGATAGACATGAAGTTCAAGAAAGGATAACCAATAGCTTCCCGATTAGTAACTTGGATTTGAATTCTCCTCCTGCAGGGAATGATGCTACACACGAGAGGCCGGGGGAAGCATCTAGGAGGCCCTTGGAAGACTCAACCTCCATGCTAGTCGTACAACTGACCCCACAGGCGTTACAAGTCATGATCGAAGATTAGGGTTGGAAAATAAATCAAACTACTAGATACTCGATAAAATTCGTTTGGATACCATTTGTTAAATTTAACAAATCAAATTTGAACAAAAAATTTTCTTCGATAAGCTTATGAACTCGACTTGAATTCAATTCGATTAGTGCAAACAATTCAAACTCAAATTTTTCAAATTCAATGATAATTCAAATAAATTTAAACAATTATGTATTCTAACTCGACTAAAATTATTTATAACCAAATGCACGAGTACAGTCCGTGAATGGAAAGAGCAATAGTCTTCAGCCAACAACCGCAAATTGAGCTACATACCTTTCATGACTGCATCTGACATTCTCTTTAATTAATTGAACAACTCCAACAAGAGTTCAAGATGAGCCGCCCATGCCATTTGCGTGCACAAAATATGATTATTTTTTAAATATAATGATATAAAAATATGTAATGTTTTTTAACATTTATAAAATCTACAGCTTTTTATCTAAAGTAGCAGTTTTTTAATATTTGTATAAGTTAAAAATTAATTAAAATTCACCCGTGATCAAGTAATATAATTAAGGCTCTCGTCTGCTTGCCTTTAAACAACTTTCTATAGTTTTCTTCTGGTTTGACCTTATATGCCACGGTTTTCATGCTTCTACTTTGTTCTCTACGCTATAAAAAAGATATTTTTTTTTTCTGCACAATAAATAATTACTATTTAAAAATAATGATACATTAATATTATCTATTATGGCCAAACAAAAACAATGTAAAAACTTAAACTTTAATAACGTCAATCAACATTTGCCACGATTTTTAGCTATGACCAAATTATTTTAACTATGGCTAATATTTGAACTTACTTGTAAAACAATGGCTAATGGTCATTGCGGAGCCATCGTTAGTTTATACTCGCCGCCAATTTTTTTGGTACATCATAGTAATTAACCATGATAACAAGTTATATTTTTTCTAATGTTACACACACACACACACACACACACACACACACATATATATATATATATATGGGATAAATGCAATTTACCCCCCTATTATATAAGAAATGAGCAAAAACTTCCATGTAAAAAAATAATTAGCAAAATTACCTCCCTATGTCTTCATAAATGAAGCAAATTAGCCTCCTATCAAGGAAAAACACATGGGGGTAATTTGCTTCATTTTAAGATCACAAGGGATAATTTATTAATTATTTTTTCACAGAGGGTTTTTTATTTATTTCTTATATTACAAAGGAGTAAATTGCATTTATCCCATATATATATATATATATATGTGCGCCCATGCACATTGCTTGTGAATGCTACTTTGAATATTATAGCGTCAATATACTTTGAATAAGTTCTCTAAAATATTTTTGTGGTGCCACTTTATGCACAATCTTGATACAAATAATTACATCCTAGCAAGATGAAAATTACTATCATTTAATATATATTTTGAATATGATTTTAAAATTACAACATAATATTTTAATCATTAATATTATCTTTTACTGTAGGGCCTTGAACTTTCTTAACCCTTAAAACTACAAATCTTTAAGTTTGCATGTAATATTTCAAAATTATGTTATCCGAATAATTTCATGTTTGGTCCTCCAAATTTGTCACTTATTCGCATTTAAACGTTTATGTACAAGCCTCATTACATTGCATGCTTAATGTTTCCTTTTTTTTTTTTTTTTTTTTTTTAAATGTGGACCTTTCTGTCAATTAACAGGGAAAATTCTTATCCGAACGAGGTTTGGTTGAACGAAATCAATCATAGAGCAAGTACGATATATTTACTATGTGATTGGTCACTTTTCCTATATTGTACACCAATCACACGACAAGTGTATTGCACATATTTGTATGATTGGTTTAAATTTAACCGAACCAAGTTCAGACTAAAATTTATCCATTTCTACAAGCGTGGAGAAAAGAAAAGTGGAGAACCGAGGACACCAGTGCAATTCAACCTCCAAATTTGCAAAAACTGGCTCAATATACTAATTCAACCTCTTCAAATACAGCTCGTATTTTCCAAATTGTGATGTTCCAGAATCCAACTGAAAAGATTTATTGTAAGTGTGTAATATTATTAGAGTTCCCTAGGGAAAAATGCAAGCAACTCCCTCTGATATTACAAACGTGTAAATTACTCCCCTATAAAAAATAAAATAGCAATTTACCTCCCTGTGTTTTTTAAAATGAATCAATTTACCTCCCCGTATTTTTTAAAATGGAGCAATAGACCCCCCTAGGGGGGGGGGGGATAAATTGCTCCATTTCAAAGGACACAGGGAGGTAAATTGCTATTTTTTTTTTATAAAAAAATAATTTATTCATTTACAATATCATAGGAAGCTAAATTGCATTAAACTCAAGTTACCTATGAACACTTCTTGGACAAATAGAAATCCAGTTTGAAAAATAGAGTTGTCTGAATCTGGAAAGTCTTCATGTTGTGATGGAACAATGAATTCTGAAAATTTACATCAATATGTTTGGACGATTTGTCTGTAACTATTGTTCAAAATATTTTCCACATTGGATTTTTATTTAGGGTAAATTATAACTACCTTTCATGAAGTTTGACATAATTACAAATACTCATTGTTTAAGAAATTATAAATATTTCTTGAGGTTTGTAGTTATTAACCAAAGGCTTAAAATTGACCATTTTGCCATTGATTTTTTTTTTAAATATTGTAAAAAAATTAGTCGAGACAAATTGCATTATTGCTTATATGTGTAAAAGACTTAAAAAACCTCTCCCTACGCATTGTAGTATAAAAGAATTCAAAAAAATTAAGAATTAAATAAAAAAAATTCAATTTGTAGAAGGGCATTTTGGTCAGTTCACCCATAAAATTGGATGAAAATGGGTTATTTGTTAGACAGTTACAAATCTCAGGGGGGTATTTATAATTTTTCAAACAACGAAGGAGTATTAGTAATTATGCCAAAAACCTTAGGAGAAGTAGTTGTAATTTATCCTTTTATTTATCCAAAGGGTCTCCACAAGGAGCTCTATACCTGATCCGAGGTCAAAGGTCGCAGATTGCCTCCGGGTTCACCAAATGAGTGTTTGGGACCTAAGAAAAGAGGAAATCTAGGGGTGGCAATGGGGCGGGTTTGGATGGATTCGACACCCGCCCCGCCAACTCTGGGAAGGACCCGGGACCCGCCCTGCCCCGGTTATTTTTTAACCTCGCCCCTCCGCGGCACAAAACCCAGCGGAAAGGGTCTAACCCGGTAGACCCAGTTATTTTATTTTATTTATTTATTCTAAAAATTAAAAAATAATATATATAATTACAAATAAAATTGTTTATGATCTAATTCAAATTCAAGTCAAAAAAGATTTTCAAGTACAAAAAAATTTATTCATAATAAAACAACCCAAACAATTTATATCGATTATACGTTAGTAACTACTTCTTCGTCTTCCTCATCGTTAAGTATTGTTGGACAATTTTTTTAATTTATCAATTATTGAACAAGTACCTAACAATAAATAAATTAAATGATATAATATTTTATTAATTATTTATTATCATGATAAAAATAAAAGAATATATATATATATCTAAATGGAAGGACCCGGGACCCGCCCCGGACCCGGCCGGTCCTAATTCTTAGGACCCGCTACCCGCCCTTCTTCAATTTTTGGTTTTCCGGACCCGCCCCTAATGTCAGAGACTAGATCGAGATAGAAGGATGCGATCTACTAAGTATTTCGAACTGGGTGCAATAAATATCATACCTTAAATATTGTCTGACTGGGGTATTTATAGGGCTTGGAACGCCCATTTGTTCTGATCCACTTGTCACTATCAATCTGACAATTGCATGTAATCAATGCTTCCCTATGTGTCGGATCCTCTAGGTCGGGTCACCCTAGATCAAGTCGCCCTAGGTTTTGGGCAGGGGTCCAATTCATCAAGATACCAGATATGGGCCTTAGAGCCTATCAACTATTTTGGGCCTCTCCAGAAGGGTATTTTTGCCATTTTTATAATATTTCATATTACATCCTCATCAACGGCGCACCAACAATAATTGTTTTAAGCTGGAATATCATAATTTAGGAAATACGAGTTGTATTGTAAGAGGTTGAATGAAGTATTTCGAGTCGTTTTTTGCAAATTTCGAGGTTAAATTGCACTAGGTTCTCCACTTTTCTTTTTTCCATAAATCTAGAAATGGATAAAAATGATACATTTTTGGAGTCAAAAAGCCTGAAAACTCCCTCCACTCTCAATTGTGGTTAGTTTCTAATAGCTCATTATATTGAATGGGAGGACCACGTTTGATGGAAAAAGGAAACGTTGAGGATGCAACGTGATGAGGCTTGTACATGGAAATTAAATGTGAATAAGTGACAAATTTGGAGGGCTAAAAACAAAATTATCCCTTATGTTATCTTATCCTATTGTTCTTGTGTTATTATGACAAAAAAATTAAATATAGAAAACAAGAATTAGGGTTATTTGAATCTATATTTGTCATTTACCACCAACTATTAGTCATCCTGCAATTATAAACCCTTCACATGCATGTATCTGTTCATATATTAATATACCCTGAATCGTGCTCTGATTCTTGTTTGTGTCTAATATTTTTAAATTTCATTTATATGTCTTAGTTACAAAATATTTATTAATTTTAATATGTATTTATTTAAGTGTGGAGTCTGCTCCAACATTACATTTTAAACCTATTTACGGTGGATCTTACTCTACACTGAATTGATGGAGGTTGCATGAGGCAATATTTTTTTTGCCAGGCATAAAATTATACTTTTGTAATATTTTACAAACGCATTAGTATAAATAGTTTATATGTGATGTTTTCTTGTAATTTACTCCAAAACTATTTACTGTAAGACATATGTCTTTTCACTATGGTTAATTGTCTAAAAATAAAAAATCGTGGTGGATACTATTTAACAACGATCATGCAATGGTTTCAGCCATTGTTTCTGCAAGCGAGGTCGAAATGTTTGCTATAGCTAAAAGCTATTGGAAATATTTTTGTCATAGGTAAAATCATGATGAATGTTGATTAATCATAATCTAAACTTAAGTTTTCACATTAATTTTGTTTGACCATGATAGATAGTAATGATTTACTATGTTTTCTAAGTCATAGTGATTTGTAATGTAGGAAATTATTATTGTTATTTTTTTTTTTTTATGATGATCATAGTAGAAAATCGAACTTAGCAATTCACTTAGGAGCATTCTTCGAACTACCTAAATTTTATTTCTTACATTTATTTTTTCCTCATAACCTTTATATATGTTCGCAATCTGTCAAATCGATTTTCTAATAGTATATGTTAGGGAAAAAAAACTACTATTATGCATATGATACTTGTTTGTTAGGTGTCAATGTTGCCTAGAAATTAATTTTACTTGGTGCCACTATTTTCAAGTCTCTTGCATAGTGTGCTTGTTGCTTTTAATAGATGGGTTTAAAATTTGATAAAAGGAGAATTAAAAATTTAAAACAAATACCTCTTCTATTTGAATTAAGAGATAGGGTAAATTACAACACCTCTTTTAAAATTTGACATAATTATAAATATCTCTTCGTGGTTTAAAAATTTACAAATACCCCCTGATTTTAACATCAGTCTAACTACGAGCCTATTCCCTTAGCATCTGTTATGTTTCCAATCAAATTTTGTAGTGAACTAACCAAAATGTCTTTTTGGATTATGAATTATAATTCCTTATATTTTTAGAACTTTCTAGAATATATGGACTAATATGCTCTATGAATTCTTTATTTTACCCACCCTCAGTTTTTTAATTTTTTTTAAAAAAAAGTCATTAAGGGTATAGTAATAATGTGTACATCACCGTCTAGGGGCGATATAATTATTTTTCATTTAAGGAAAGTATTTATAATTTTTCAAACAATCAGGAATCGTTCATAATTATACCAAATTTCAGAAAGATAATTATAAGTTACCCTTATATATATTGTGTTACATAAAGTTTGGGGCGTCATTAGCTTTCATTAACATCACAGGCCAGAGCAGGTGCTCAAAGGAGCATTATAAGCTCGCGTTTAAGGATATTTACAAATTATTTATCAATACAACCCCATCAATAAAGATAATAGAACAAAGAGAACACTTTGCATGTCCCACCAAAACTACGAAATTAACAAAAAAATGTTTGCAAACCCTAACCCTAACCCTAGTGAGGTGGACGGCGACGATTGTTTAGAGACAGAGAAGACCGAAGGTGGATAGGAACTTCAGATTGTAGAGGCTATCCCTACCACTGAGGCAAAGGGAGAGGCACAAACAATCAAGCAAGGGTTTAATTTCTCACAGTTTGCATGCCTGGCAGGGAGGGTGATTGAAGAGGGTGACGCAGAGTCCCTCAATGTACTTCAGTGACTTAAGGATCGCTGGGGATAAAAGTATTGGGGGGGGGGGGGGGGGGGAGGTGTAGGAACAACGTCGACATTGATGGGAACCATGACAGAATCAGCGAACTCCACCCCAACATACAATTGCGGTCATGGCGATAGTCCCCGTACGATTGGTTGCGCATCAAGTGCCGACGCCTTACCGGTTGGTGTTACAGTGAGGCGGTGTATCCCTGCACTGCCTGCTCCTAGTCTAATAGGTTTGGAGGAGCCATTGACGGCTCCTATAGAAGACGTGGCGGCTGCACGCAGGGCTTGCATGGAAAATCCTAACCCTAACCCTAGGCCGATACTGCATGGGGTTGTTCCATTGGATAAAGGGAAAAAGGTTGTCAATGAGGGGAAGATTACTTTTGGCAAGGTTAAGATCAATATGCAAGGGCCCCCTCAGTTGCTTGATCGATTTGCGGATGAATGTTGCCGGTTCACTAGACGGACATTGCAGTACATTTCCCCGGAGACCTAAAACGGGGAGATTATGATCAAACCGCCCCGTGAGTTAGTTGAACTGGGAGCCAAGAGATGGTCCAGTACCACCGTGGACTACTTCCTTGACAGGAAACCATACTTTCCCTAACTGAACTCCTACGCTCAATCTACGTGGAAGGGGGTGAAAGAGGTGACGTCCACGACTAATGGCTTTTATTTCTTTCAATTTTAGACTGAGGTAGCGAGGGATGAGATCCTGGAGGGGGGCCTTGGCTGTTCCAAGGCCAACCTATTATCTTGCAGAAGTGGGTTCCTGGACTGGCGTTGAGGAAGAATACGCACAAATAGGTGCCTGTGTGGGTACGATTCAAACACCTCCCGATTGAGTAATGAACTGATGAGGGCTTAAGCATAGTGGCAAGTGGGATTGGACGACTAATGTACCCTGATGCAATCACTAGGTCTTGTACAAGGCTGGAATATGCAAGAGTGTGTGTACTGCTGGACTACCATGCCATATTACCGAAGTATGTTATTATACTGGCTCCTAACGAGGACGGTGGCAAGAGGGTGCCTATTAAAGTGGATGTTGAGTTTGAATGGGTACCCTCAAAATGTACGAATTGCATGACACTTGGACAAGCACTGGGAAATTGCCCATTGAACAGGCCACAAGCTAGGAATCCGGCCCAAATTTATGTACCTAAGACACTTGGAGACAAGGTTGAGGCCCAAGTTACTAATCTAGCTAAGAGTAGGGGCGTTGGCCAGGGCACAAGCCTGTGGGAGTAGGACAGGGAGGCATTCACATCACACATGACTCATACTTTCAACAATTTAGTTTCGGATGAAGGAAAACAATTGGGGCTATACAATCCATTTCATGCCTTGACCCTGGATGAGTATGGGCCCTAAAACAAATTGCAGCCCGAGTGAATGTGTCCATGATTGCTGCCATGGCTTGGAATGTAAGGGACTAAATAAATGGGACCATCAGCAAGCTGTTAAGATCTTTATTCTGGATGAAAGGTTGGTGTTTGTAGGATTGGTAGAGACGCTAGTGGCACAATGGAAGGCTCATGCTATTCAGTTGAGCATAAATAGTCGCCTGAAGTGGTTCGCTGATATGCTAGTGTTGGTAATCGAATATAGTTGGCATGGGATGAAGCTGAAGTGATTTTGTTGGTAAAGGAGGTCCATCCCCAATTTGTGCACTGTGAAGTGGAGAATCAGCACTTGCATATTACGTGTTTGATTACTGTTGTCTATGGGGTAAATGAGATGGTGGCTCGTCGGGAATTGTGGAATCGCCTAACTCAGATGGCTAATAGTCTCAATAATAATCCTTGGGTCGTACTGGATGATCTTAAAGCCATTTTGGATTCGAGTGAACTGTACGGGGCTGGAGGACTTTGCTTGGTGCCTTATTAAGACGGGCCTGACCATCCTCCCCATGCAAGGGGCCTAGTTCTCTTGGAGTAACTGTAGTGAGAGCGACAGGGGTCTGTGGAAGCGACTGGACCGAGTTTTAACTAATGATACTTGGATTGATTTGAATCCCTAAAGTCACTACATGTGCAGTCACCCATGCACATCAAACCATAGTCCACTATTGTTGAAAAATGGAGTTGAACAGAGGGGAGGGTAGGGGACATTCAAATTTGATTTCCTGGTACATGTACCTGGGTTTATTAAGAGCGTGAAGGCTGTCTGGAGGCACAACATATATGGAACATGCTAGTACTCGTTGGTGCAGAAACTCAAACAGTTGAAGCCAATGTTTAGGAAGCAGAGGAAAGTGAAAGGAGATCTGGCTTTAAATGTGAGAATGACAGTTGACTTCTTAGGCCAAGTGCAGCAATTGCTGCAAGCATAACTCATTCATGCAGGAACTGGAGAGGTTCTGCATGCATGTGTATAGCAATGCCGTCAAGCAGGAATAGCTTATCTGTAGAAGCACGCCAAGATTGCATGGCTTAAGGATGGGGACTCTTATTCCAGGTAGGTTTTTTTTTTTTTTTTTTTTTTTTTTTTTTTTTTTTTTTTTGGAGAAGGATAGGGCATGAAGGGCAACTTAATAAGATCTACCAAATCCAGAATGGGCAGGGGGTGAATTTGATTGAAGCAGTCACAGATCACACAAGAGTTCATGAATTACTATCAGAACCTCCTAGGGGGTACAAGAGGGAAATGCCAGTTAACTTGGGTCTACTGTCTCCTTGGGTCAAAGAACTATTACTAAGGCAGAAGGGGAAGGGATGGTGCGGCCAAAGAGGATGCGGAGGTTAAATGGGCTGTCTTTAGCATCCCTGATGACAAGGCTCCTAGCTCCGATGGGTTCTCATCAAAATTCTTCAAAGAAGTATGGCCAGTCATTGGGAGGGAATTTACAACGGCAGTGCAGGAGTTCTTCCACACAGGGCGACTCCTTAAGCAAGTCAATTCTACCTTACTCACTCTTATCCCTAAAGTCCAACTACCTATCAAGGTTGTTGAGTTCCGACTCATATCATGTTGTAGTGTTATATATAAGGTCATTACGAAAGTGTTGGTGCAACGAATGCAAAGGGTACTTGGTGACTTAGTGGATCCAACTCAAGTAGCATTTGTTCTGAGTAGAAGCATCACAGATAATATCCTACGTGCACAGGAACTACTATCAGGGTACAAATAAAACCAACTTCCACCTAGGTGCACGATTAAGGTGGATCTCCGAAAATCCTATGACTCGGTGGAGAGGGAGTTTGTGAGGGATATGCTACAATTATTCCAGTTCTCGCAATGGCTTGTCACCTGAGTCATGGAATGCATGACCAATACAATATAATCTATCTCATTGAATAGAGAGACACATGGTTTTTTTTCATGGGGCATGGGGCCTCGAACAGGGGGTCCCATATCCCCATACCTCTTTCTTCTGGTCAATGAGGTATGCCACTTGATAATTAAAACACAAGGTGGTAGTAGCTGACAACTTCAGCTACCACTGACGTTGCAGGGAACAGAACCTGATGATGCTAACATTTGCAGATGATGGGCTTCTTTTCTGTCGAGCTGATAGGGAATCTGTAGGGCTGTTCAAAGTTGCATTAGATATGTATGCTGAGCTGTCTGGGATTTATGCTAGTCCCAGCAAGAGCCACATTTTGCTTTCCAAATCTGCGGCCTACATACAACAAGAGGTCTGCCAAGTTCTTGGGTTTCAGCAGGGTACGCTGCCAATCAGGTATCTTGGGGTCCCACTCCTTTCTTCAAGGTTAACTATTTCTGATTGTGAACTTCTGATTATGAAACTGGAACACGGATTGGCAGTTGGGGCTACAAAGGATTATCCTTTATAGCGAGAGCCCAGTTAATTAAATCTGTCTTATGCGCAATGTACACCTACTAGGGATAGGCCTTTATTTTGCCAAAGGGGGTGCTTAAGGTTATCGAGAGTAAACCAAGGGCCTTCTTATGGAAGGGCGTCCATGGTGCTGGCTGTGCGAAGGTAGACTAGGCAACTATGTGCTAGCTTAGGCATCCCCAATATCTACGCCATTAATTTGCACTCATGAGTAAGCACTTGTGGGCGGTCATTTCTTGGAGAACTCAGTCTGTGTGGGTCACTTGGATATTACAACACAGGCTTCGATATAACACGGTTTGGATAGCCTCAACATCTCTGGGCTTTTTAGGGATGGTAAAAAATGCTAAAGCTTAGAGAGAAATTGATGCACCGTGTGGCGTATAGGATTGGAGATGGACAGGTCATTACACTTTGGCAAGACCCTTGGCATAAGGATGGGGTCTTCCTACATGTCTATCCACGGGCGCCGACCCTCTTTGGAATACCAAGGGACACATTGTTGTCTGCCGTCGTACATGAAGGGTGTCGACGGTGGCCTTCCTCATCATCCATAAGGCGCCCCGAGGTTATGCAGATACAGGGACACCTTCCTACTATCCATGGGGGAGTTGATCGTGTGCTGTGGCCGTCCCCATCTAGCTAGTTTACCAAGGGAACAACTTATACCATGTTCCAGCCGCCTGGCCCTAAGGTGTTTTGGGTGCCCTTGCTACGAGGGCGATTCAAAATTGCACGTCACGTATTCATCTTCTGGTTAGCCATGCTAGAGAAACTGACTACAACAGATAAGCCTTGGCCACATATTACCATGAGGCAATGTGTGCTCTGCGACGTACAGGTACTTGAAACGCATAACCACCTATTCTTTGAATGTGCTTATGTGAGGAGCTGTTTGGCAGTCCTTAAGAGGGAAGCTCACTTTTTATGTCCTCAAGTAGGATGGCAACAAGGGCTGCAATGGGCGGCTAGGCGATGGAGGAATGCAGATCTTATTAACGTTGCCAACCGCGCCACCTTGGCTGCATTGGTATTTCACCTTTGGCAGGAGAGGAACAATCGAAGGTTCCAAGGAGAGGCCCTGGTCCTAGACGCCCTAGCGACGAGAATTGTGGAACAAATGAGGATGCGGATAGTTGGGGATAATCTAGCTGCTAGCCTGCAAACTATAGAATTGTATCATATATGGAAAATTACATGGTAAGCGAGTAGGGGGCATTTCATGCTGTTTTTTTTCAAAATGACAGTGCCTGATCTCCTTGCAGACTGTTTATTACCTTTGTTTCATATATGCAATTTACCTTTCCCCCCCCAAAAAAAAAGATAATAGAACACATAACCTTCTAATCTTACTATCTATGTCAACATGCACTAGCAATTTTTGATTGCAAATGGGACTGTGCTTTTATCTTTATTATGAGTTACAGGAAATAGTAAATTACTTTATAAGGGCAAATATGGAAAAATTACACTTTTGGTCCTTTCACAATACCACTAAAACACTTTTGCGCACCCTTCATTCATGAGTTACACGCCCCAGTTAGAACCATTTTTTAACACTTTTAGTCCATCCGTCAAGCCTCTGTTAGAAGTTAATGGAATTCTCACGTGCGGCACATGTGAGGCTGAATTTGGGGGGGAAATGTTTTAATTTGGCACCAAAAATTGATTGGTCTTCATAAAAATCATTTTGGCACCAATTACCCCCATTTTTAGCAAAAAACAGGGTTTACATTTTTATTTAAACATGGACAACATTATACTCAAGTGTACAAAAACAAGGTTTACATTTCATTTCATGAAAGGCTTTATTTTCAATGGCCTAACAACACCAATTTGCTTTGCTAACATGCTAATCAATATTTTGATACAAATTGCGAAGATAGATGTAATCGTAATCAAAAGTTTTCCTTCCCTATTTCTACTTTGTTCAACTTGTGCTTCCAATATCTTCTCTCTTTGTTTGCCCATTCGGATTTCTTCCTCTAAAGCTTCTTCTTTCTCTTTAAAACTCTTCAATTCCTCCTCCATATTGTTCAATCTTCTCAACAATTCGGGAATTATTTATTTGGATCTAATACACATATCTGGATCCGACCATTTGGATACATTACAATATGAAGATTTTTGATAAAATTGTAACAAATCATTATAAAAAACATAACTGATCCAAAATTAAAAAATTAAAAATCTGAAAGTGGAGCAAAAAAATTCTTTCCCCATAATTTGAGCAGACACGAAACCTCATTCCAGGGTTATTTTCCGTCCACGATGTCATTGTTGGTAGCTCAAACCCACATCTGCATAATAGTGCTTCATTTGGAAAAAATCCTGCTTGTTTGGTTCTTTTTCCATATCTCGAATTGGATGAGTTTGATGAATCATTTGAAATAGCTTCTACTCATGGCTAGAAACCTGATTTTTGAAGTTATTGAACCAATTTTTTTTGGTCAAATGAAGAAAGTGAGAAGGAGATATGGAGTTGTAATTTTTGAGAGACAAAAAATGGAGGTAATTGGTGTCAAAATGATTTTTATGAAGACCAACCAATTTGGGTGCCAAATTGCAACATCCCCTCCCCCGCCCCCAAAAAATAAAAAAATAAAAAAATTCAGCCTCACGTGCGCCGCACATGAGAATTCCGTTAAATTCTAATGAAGACTTGACGGATGGATTAAAAGTGTTAAAAAATGGTTCTAATTGAGACCAAAAGTATAACTTATGAATGGAGGACTAAAATGTTTTAGTGGTATTGTAGAGTACCAAAAGTGTAATTCCCCCGGGTAAATATCATAGTTGATCACTTAAATTTGTGTTTAGAATTATTTTAGTCTCTAATCTCATTTCCTCAAGTTAGCATTCGTAAAACTTAAATTTTGTTTCAAATTAGTCCTTCTAACCACTTTCCAACAAAAATATGGGTACAATTTGTAACATTTTTACTTTTCTTGTTTGTTTTTTATTTACTTTAGCCCCGTAAGATTTAAAAAAAATGTAATACTGGTCCATAATTTGGGTGGTAAAAGTACTGTAGCTTCCCACTTAAATGATGGTCGTTAGTGCTTATTTTAATTATTTCTCTCTTAATTGGTAATAGAAGGTTGTTAGTATTTAAAAGTGGGAATAATTAAAAGTGTTAAAAATAGTTATTGCTACATGTTTTTGTGGTAATTTGACAAAATTATAGTGTTTGTATTGATGCAAACTGAAGACAAAGATTTCCTTTTTTTTAATAAAAAATATAGGTTAAGATGCTTCTTTATCATTCTTCATTTCAGTTTTTATTTGTGAAAAATATGTATGAACGTTTGCATCAGTATAAGAGCACGATAACATTTTTAAATTTCCACAGATACATGTCCGAACCATTTTTCTCATTTACAGTTTTTTCACTTTAAAATTCTCTCAACACCAATAAAGTAACCATTAAATAAGCACCAACAACCATCATTTGGGGCAGGAAGTTAGAATGCTTTTTACGTGTAAAGTAAGGACATAATGATATTTGTTAAAATTAAAGGATTAAAGTGAAAAACAAAAAATAATTCAAATTCTGGTTAGATTCTCGCCCTTCAATGTATTTAGTAATTCCTAAATATATTTTTAAAAACCTTATTGATGGGGAAAAAATTGGGGTAGTATGATCAAAGCATGCTCCATACGTCTTAAGTCAGAAACTCCAAGCCTTTGTTTTATTGCTATTCCAAAAGCCCCTTTTTACAATGACATTATAGATTATTTATACTAGACGAGTCATAAATGTGGGAAGGCGTAAAGACAATTTTGCCCCCTTACCAAACACTAGTTAATAGCTACAATTTAATAACTGGGAATAATTTCGTAAATTACATAACAATTGAGAATATGTGGTCTTCATTCTTCCTTGCTCTATATGGAAAGCTTTGACTTTCCTTCTTGGGTTGATCTTGTTACCATCAGCAGCCCCCTAACTTCCAAATGTGTGGGAAACATTTGGAAGTTCAAATAAGCAGGTTTCCTTTGATGCAACTTCAACCCATTTGTTCCCTTGCTAGAACTCTCGTTGACATCTCTATAGATTCAGAATGACGCTTTGATTCCTCCTGTTCTTGTCTGTCTGTGTCGTTGCTTCCAATTAGAATACCTCAAAAAGGTCTAAGTGTGTTGGTTTCGGTATATAGCATTCTTCTCCTCTTCGTCTCGTTTTTCTCTTGTTGCGAATTTTGCATACGAGTACACATAGGACTTGGGGAATGATTCGACGTCAAACTAGTAGAATGTCTAGCGGTCAACCTAGGGGGTGAGGTGCACGGGGGGACACCACGAGAAAAGAGGCCATGGCGTCGCGTCAGAGGGGCGAATCTGGCGGCACCATGGCTGTCGCAGATCGAGGCACGCTGCCTCGACCTGGATCTAGTCGAGGCGCGTTGCCTCGACCCCAATCTGGCTTAGGAAGCCTTCTTCCCACTCTCGCCGCATCTCCTATTTCTATAGATGATGAGTATTTTCAATTTGAGGTGATTGAAGCAATTAGAAACTTGCCCGCGTGTCCTTCCGATTCGTTAGGAGTTTCTATAGGGTCGAGTTCTAAAGAGGTTGACAATTCTCATACTCCTCTTCAGGAGAAGTTAGATGAGTCTGGTATTGATGGTACTGAGTCGTCGGCAGTCCCCCAAGTCTAAATCTCATTGTCGCGTCATGGATGTTGAGAATTGCCCTAGTTGTATGAGTTTTGATGAGTTTAGCATTCTTGATGGCAAAGTCAATCCTTCTTCCAAGTTCACACTCCTTCTTAGCGTAAGTGATAGGATCAAGCGTCCCCCTTCGAGATTTTTCACAGTTGTATTTGGTCGCCTCGGGTTTCATGCTTCCTCCTCATCCTTTTTTGTTAGAGATAATCACACACACCACTTTGAGCGTTAGCCAATTTACCGCTAACTCCTTCACATATATCGAGGGGTTTCTCCAACACTTTAGGGACCTCGACTTGACCCCCTCCCTTGAAGTTTTCTATATCTGTTCACCGTTAGAAAGGTTCCCAATAACTCATACTTCTATTTCTATCCTCGTGTGGTTGTAAGTTTTTGGAGGGGGGTGCTTCTTTGAAAGGTCATTGGAAAGAAAAATTTCTTTATGTAAAAGACCTTGACTGGGGTTTGGCGACATCTTGGGGGGAGTCGCCTCTCGTGCCTGATCCCCTTCACGATCTTCATATGTCATTTATTGGGACGGGGTTGTTTGACCAACTTCTTGATGTCAAGTTTTTAATTTCCGCTGGTATTGCATTACTTGATTTGCCTTGCTTTATTTTTTTTCCTTACAATCTTTCTCCTTGTCATCTCATTCATACTTTGTTATTTCTTGCAGGGAAAAAGGTTACCCTCTAAGACATTCAATGCTACAAGACAGACCGTGAGAGGGAAAGTGCTCGCGGAAAGGAGAATACTCAGAGGTCTCACAACCCTCATCTTCCCCCCTCGAGGAGAGGGGAAGGTGATCGACGACGTTCCCCTACTGCTCGCGCTAGGGATGCTCATGGGGCTTGGGCCGGGGTGAAGGTCCACTTCCCTACTTCTTGGAGGTAGTGGCTCCAAACGTCCTCAGGATTGTGGCTTTGATCCTCCTTGGTATGGGGCCACTAAAGGGCTTTTTACTTATGGCACTAATCGACAAGAGGGGATATCCTCTTTCTGGGATGCATTTGATTTTGATCTTGCTCACGAGAGGACGAGGGTTCTCGTGAGTCCTTATAATGTATCTCGCCTCGGCACTGTTTTTAGTGGTACCATTACTAGGTTACTTCATGACGAGGTGGCTAGGGTATATGTTTTGCTTTATATAATTATATTTTGAGTTATTTCTTTAACTCTTTTCAGTCTTTGTTGAAAAATTTCCAACCTTTTTTGTTAGGTGATCAATCTTTATGAAGTTGTGGAAATGTGCTTCGACCACTATGAGAAGGAATTAAAGCGATTGAAAGACGCCCTTGAGGATGCGAAGAAGGATCTGATTCATTGCAAGGAAGATCTCAAAGTTGCTTCAGCTGAGCAGGTCAAGTGGAAGGATAGTTTCCATCGAGTGGTTCTTTCCGGGCAGACGCTCTTGAAGTTGGAGACCGGGAAGATTTATCTAGATTGTGTGTGGAGCGACTTCACGGAGAAGTATGTGGCTTCTGATGAATTTGACCAAGCTGTTCTTGGCAAAACGAGTGAGATTTATGACCAGGTGATTAGGAAATTACCCTTAGGAGTTGTTGTCGCTATGGCGACGAAGATTTCATGTTTCTTGAACCGAAGGTCCCAGATGATGATGGTGATGAAGATGGGGCGGTCGAGGTGGCTGGCGATGTTCCTGCTGATGATGCTCAGATTGATCGTTCCGAGGTTCCTACTTATGAGGTGGATAAGGATTAGGATCCTCTAGTTTATATGTTTTTATGTTAGGATCATTTTATTTCAGAATTTGGACTTTCAGGATATTTTGTCGCTATGTTGATTTTACTTTGAAATTTTACCACTTCTTATGTTAAGTTGCTTATGATTCCGTTGTTACTAAATCACTAATTGCTTTACTTATGTGATTATTTCTTGTTTAGCCACTTCTCATGCTTTATGCATAACTGTGGGGCGTTCTATTATGCGCCTCAAGGAAGTGATGTGTGATTAGCTTTGGGCACTATATTTTATTATCCTCAAGGAAGCTTGATTGTTATCTAGCTTCAGGGCGTTCATGTTTTTGCCTCAAGGAAGCTTGATTGTTGTTTAGCTTCGGGGAGTTTTCTTATTCGCCTCAAGGAAGCTTGATTGTCGTTTAGCTTTGGGGCGTTCTCTTATTCGCCTAAAAAAAAGCTTGATTGTTTGATTTATGTTCATGAGGGGTCGTCCCCTTCTTTTCTTTAAAGAAACAATATTAATAATGAACTCGCAAATAATAAACGAAAAGATAGTCATTTGATTACCGTGATTCTCATCATCAAATGGTTACAGAGTGTTAAGCAAAGTATTTATTGAGGTTAGCAATATTCCAAGTGCATGGCACTTCTCTCCCATTCATTCTCTGCAAGCGATACGTTCCACTACCCACTATTTCGACCACTTGGTATGGTCCTTTCCACTTAGCGTCCAGTTTCCCAAGATACCCTGTCACGTCAGCTCTCCTCAATACCAGGTCGCCGACTTGGAATCTTGACGCCGTACTTTATAATGATAAGCTTTTACCATTAGTGCCGTATAAGATTCTATTCTTGAATTCTCTTCGCTTCTAAGTTCCTCCAGTAAATCCAGATCAACTCGTCATTCATTATTGTTGCCAGTTGGTTCATATTGTCACACCCTGAGTGTTTCCTCACCTATTTCTACTGGGACAACAGCTTCCGCCCTATAGACCAAATTGAAAGGGGATTCTCCTGTGCCTCTTCACGGTGTCGTTCGATATGCCCATAGAACTCCCCGGAGCTCCTCTACCCAATTTCCTTTGGCTTGCTGCAGCCTACGCTTCAGATTTTGGAGGATTATTATGTTGGTTACTTCAATCTACCCGTTGGACTAAGGTGTCATGACAAAAGCATAATATTGTTTAATTATCAACTCTTGGCACCATTGCCGAAATTTAGCTCCTTGAAATTGCATGCCATTGTCCATCACGAAGGTTGTTGGGATGCCAAAGCGACATATGATGTTTTTCCAGACGAATCTTATAACTTTCTTTTATGAGATTTTACTTAGCGCCTCTACTTCTACCCATTTTGAGAAGTAGTCTACGACGAATTTGAAGTATTCTCGTTGGCCTGTCGCTCGCCGGAGCTTCCCCACTATATCCATTCCCTACTGATCAAATGGGTAGGGGCTTTGCATAGGTTGCATGAATGTCGCTGGGACGTGGGTGACGTTGGCATGCTCCTAGCACTTTCGGCATTTTTTTACCTAGTTCAGAGCGTCCTTACGCATTATAGGCCAAAAATATCCTTGTCTTAGGGCCTTGCATGTTAATTCCTATCCACCGGAGTGGTTTCCACAGCTTCCGTCATGTATTTCTCATAGAAGGTACACTGCTTTGTCTTAGTCGATGCACTTGAGATATGGTTGTAAGAATCCTCTCTTATACAACTCGCCTTCAATTAGTGTGAACCTGGCCGCTCTCAATCGAATTGCTCTTGCTTCCTTGAGGTCTTCAGGAAAAGTTTCATTTTTTAAGTATGCCTCCAAACCCTCTTTCCAGCTTGGTGAAGCAGTTCCCATTGTCAAAACTTCTTCTTCTACAATTTCCTCCTCGGGTCGCCAATGAGCTGACCAATTTAGCGAGTTGATCTACTTCTTCATTGTTTGACCATGGGATTTGTTCTAGGGTGAACTCGTTGAATGTCCTTCTCAACGCTTGGATACTTGCCAAGTACTTGACCGTCTGCTGTCATTTAGCTTCGTAATCTCCACTCACTTGATTGACCACAAGTTGGGAGTCGCTATATGCCCTCACATATTTTGCTCCTACAGCAAATGCTAGTTTCCCACCTGCGATTAGCGCGTCATATTCAGCTTCATTGTTGGATGCCACAAAGTTGAGTCTGACAGCGTATCATAATATGTCTCCATGCGGGCTTTCGATTATGATACTTGCCCCGCTACCTTGGGATGTGGATGACCCATCCACAAACACTTTCCTCCACTTTTTCTTTTTTGAACTTTGTCATTCCCTGTCAGTTTGAAAATAAAACCTTCCAGAGCCCGGGCTTTGATTGCCGGCCTTGGTTGGTATTCGATCCCGTGCTCACTTAGTTCTACTGACCACTTTACCATCCTCCTCAATATGTTTGGGTCTGCTAGCACCTTTTTCAGAGGTTGATTTGTTAACACGACCATGGGATGCGACTGGAAATAGGGTCTCAATTTTCTCGTTGCTATTACCAAGGCTAATGCCCCCTTTTCGATCTGGGTATCTCCCTCTGGCCCTTGAAGAGCTTTGCTAGCATAATATATGGGTCGATGTTCACGACCTTCCTCTCTTACGAGATCGCGCTTACCGCCCCTTCTGGTACTGCTAAGTACACAAACAAGGTTTCTCTATATTCTGGCTTTGTTAAAAGAGGTGGTGAAGTAAGGTACTTTTTCAAATCTTCAAAAGCGCCTTGACACTGCTTCGTCCAAGAAAAACCCTTATTTTCTTTAAACCTTAAAGAAAGGAAGACCTATGTCTGAGGATCTCAAGAAGTAGCGATTAAGGGCCGTGATTCTTCCTGTTAGTTTCTAGACTTCCTTGATTGTCTTAGGAGGTTGCATCTTCATGATGGCCTCGATTTTTTCTGGATTGGCCTCTATCCCCCTCTGAGAGACCATGAACCCCAGGAATTTTCCTACGTGAAATCCAAATGTGCATTTCGTGGGTTCAACTTCATCCCAAATTTTCTAAAAATGTCGCAGCATTCTGCGAGGTCCTTTACATGTTCTTCATTTCTTTGGCTTTTTGACTAGCATATCATCTATGTAGACCTCCATGTTTCTTCCGATTTGCCTTTGGAACATGCCATTCACCAACCTGATATGTGGTTCCCGCATTCTTCAGCCTCAAAGGCATGACCCTGTAGCAATATGTCTCTTGCTTGGTGACGAAGCTAGTTTTCTCCTGGTCCTCATGTGCTAATTGAATTTGGTTATACAATTGGATTGCATCAAGAAGGCTCATCAATTTACATCCTGAGGTTGAGTCAATGAGTGCATCAATCCTTGACAAGGGAAATGAGTCTTTGGGGCAAGCTCGATTTAGATATATGAAATCAATGTACATCCTCCACTTCCCGTTGCTTTTTAGGACTAGCACCACATTTGTTAACCACTCCGAATATTGCACAGGTCGAAAATATTCAACTTGAAGTAACTTCTCGACCTCCTCCTTTATCACCTTGTTCCTTTCTGCTCCGAAAGCTGTCCTCTTCTATCTCACCAGCTTCGCTTCAGGATTGACATTAAGCCTATGAACCATCACTTCGGGCCTTATTCCTTGCATATCCGATATCTCCCATGCAAATACATCGGAATGGTTTTGCAAGAAGTTTATTACAACGTGTTCAAGTGGCAAACCCAGTAGAGATCCAATCTTAACCATTTTTAATGGATCTTCGAGGAGCTCAACCAACTTTACCTCCTCAATGGCCTTTATGCGCTCCCCCTCGACTCTCCTCGTTTGGTTTCTTTTCGGGGTGTCTTCCCCATCTCCTCTTGGGAAGTTTCCTTTTACAGATCATCGGGCTTTAATTCGTCTAACTTCTTCATGATCATAGATTTATTGTAGTCTTCTACTTTCCCATCGGAAACAGTCACTAGTTTTCTCAATGTGCTGGCGTAACATTCTCTTGCCTGCCTCCTATCGCCGACTTCCTTCCACACCCCGCCAAATGTCAGGAATTTTACTTTCATATGGTATGTGGATGTTACGGCCTGGAAGAGGTTTAAACTAGGCCTGCCGAGGATTACGTTGCACATCGAGGGCGAGTCTACCACAAGAAACTTCACAAATTTCGTCACTCGCTTTGGATATGACCCTAGTGACATAAGCAACATGACCTCTCCCAATGGTTCAACTATGTCCCCACTGAAACTGGTCAGTGGCGTGTTAACTAGTGTAAGTCGCATATTATATGTCCCCATTTGAGAAAAAGCTTTGTAGAAGAGGATGTCCGCTGAGCTCCCGCTATCGACCAAGATCTTCTTGACCTAAAAATTTGATATTGAGACCGTTATTACTATCGCATAGTTAATGGAGGGAAGACTTCCCTCCAAGTCTTGGTCACTAAAGGTTATCTCACTTGCTAGACCTCTTGGTTGCGCTGTTGCGACTAGACTGTAAGCGACATGGTTGGCCGTGTGTCTTGCTTCTCTTATTATAGCCTTTCTAGATCACCCTGAGTCTCCCCCCACTGGGCTTCCCGAGATAACCCCAATTACTCCGGCGGTTGGGAGGTTATCTTTCTTAGCTCGCTCCCATTCCGATCTTTCTCCCATTTAAAGATGGGGTGCAATATGCCCGTCTCCAATAGTGTTTTCCTGGGGCCCTTGTTTCCTTTGGCCAACAAACTCTTTTAAGTGATATCTTTGGATCAATTTCTTGATTTCGTTTTTCAGGTGATGGTATTCCTCGGTGTTGTGGCCCCGATCCCTATTGAAATGACAGTATTTGTTGGACTTCATTCTCTTCAGGTTGTCCTTCATTAGGAAAGGCCATAGCACCAAACCTTGTTGCTTAGCTACAGCGAGGATTTCAGCTTGTGGGGCATTCAAAGAGGTGTACTGTGCCAAATCCCTTGGGGCATATGTTTGCGTTCACGCTTACTTCCCTCCGTTTTTGGGGGGTATCAGCTTCTCTTCATCAGTTGACTTTCGTTTTGATGGAGTCACTGATCTCGAGCCTGTTGACTCCTCAATTCTTATATATTTTCCCCCCCTTAGAAACAACTCTTCTTGGGAGGCTGGAGGCTTTCTAGCGATTGATTCCTTGAATCGTCCTCTTCTCAGATTCTACTACATGATGCTCGCCAAGAGTTTTAGGTTTACGTGGGGAACCTCCAACATAGCTTCTGAGATGCGCTGCACGTACTCCCTCAAGCTTTCCCTCTCTTGTTGGATTATAGTGAACAAATATAATGCGGATTGGTGCAAGAAACGCTGGGAAAGTTTTTCAAAAGTCTCGATGGTTCCTAGTAGCAACTGATTAAACCACGCCATTGCTTTCCTAAAAAGGGTGGTCCGAAGCCGCGTCACTAATATATAACAAGTCAGCCATAGCCAGGAAACAGTCCAAGTGATCATGAGGATCGCCCACTCCATTATGTTCGCTAAGGTTTGGGATCTTGATCCCTGTTTGGATAGTTTCCGCTAAAATGTGAAGAGCAAATGGACTTCGTCGTGGGGCCGCAACTGCCAAGGGCCGAGCTGCGAGTCCTCCTACTCTTATGGGACTTGGGAACCTAGGTGGAGGAGGCACTTGGGCGCCAATATCTCTGTGGTATACAGGAGACGACAGGGGGGTGGGGGGGGTGTCATAGTTGTCTTTATGCCTGCCTCCATGGGGAGGTGGTGGAGGGAAATAGTCTTCTTCATCTAAGCCTCCTCGAGGAGGTGGAGGATAATAGTTGTCTTCAAGTTGCGTGGCCCTACTGTCGACTTCTTCCACGTAGTTCATCCCTTCCTAGGCGTCCCCAGGCCTCTGCGTGTGGTCCTCGGGGACCAAAGGAGTATCTTAGCCTCTGCGAGGATGGCAAGGGGGTAGCGGGGGCAACGCGTGTCCAGCGATATACTGGGCCACAACCCTCTCTGCTGCTTAGGCAGAGGCGTCTTCCACTAACTGGCCAAGCGCCTTACGAGTTATCTGAATCACTGGTGGCGGAAGCGGAATGCCAAAACCTTCACGGTCTCTCTCGTTTTGATTACTCATCCGCTCGTTCTGAAGGTTGTGAGCGGGTGGATTCTCAAGGAGGTGGCCAGCTTGCACATGATTTTCACCTCTTTCTTCAAGTTCTTCTTGTCCCGTATTCCTGTTCCTAACTCTCGATCGGGTGTTCATCTTCAATGCTCGGATCGCCTTTCCTACAGACGGCGCCAAAAGTTGATGCGGAAAAAATTGGGGAAGTATGATCAAAGCACGCTTCACACGTCTTAAGTCAGAAATTCCAAGCCTTTGTTTTATTGCTCTTCCAAAAGTCCATTTTTACAATGAAAATTATAGATTATTTATACTAGACAAGTCATAAATATGGGAAGACGTAAAGACAATTTCGCCCCCTTACCAGACACTAGTTAATGGGTACAATTTAATAACTGGGGATAATATTGTAATTACATAACAATTGAAATTATGTGGTTTTCATTCCTCCTTGCTCTATATGAAAAGTTTTGACTTTCCTTCTTGAATTGACCTTGTTACCATCACTTATGATTATAAATTATACCAGAGAGGTATGATCCACTATCCAAATAGCAAAAATGATTTCATAACGAGCCAAGAATTATTCATGTGAGTTATCATTAAGTAGCATGAAATCAAAAAAGAAAAAAGAGACTAATTCATTACAAGCCAGGAATTATTTTTTTTCTCTCCCTTTCACCATCATTTTGTTTTCAGGTATTTATTCAAATTTATTAATTTGTACCATGCACTTGTTAATTAATTTACAATTTTTTTATGTGTATTCAGAATAGGAAATTTTGTTTAGATCAAATCCGTATACAAAAGTATCCAAATAAGCTTAGGTCTTGCAATACAAGAAACTATAAGAGCCACACCAGAAAGCCATGATTATAATATTTCGATACCTAAGTCAGTGAGGTCATATATCGGAGAGATAATAAAGATACTTGAAAAGACGTATGTAGCTAAAGTTATACCTAGAGTATGAAAATAGTAGGTAGCTAAAGTTATACATACTTGGCGCATAAAGGCTAGTACTTATAAATTTTCTATATTGTATGATTTTACGTGAATCACAAATAAGTCGGGGTCGAGTCGTAATGACCCAAATAAAAAGACTCGAACCTTGGCTTATTTTGCAATTAATAGAAGAGATGTCTTGAGGGTGATTTGTATGTTTATGTGCTTGAGGTGCCTCGAAATTATTTGTATGTATAAAATATAACTTCTATGTAGATTAACATCTAGGTATTTTCCCATTTCCACAACATTTTTTGGGTTTCAATAATTTTCCCTCACGACAAGCTTGTTTAATTTATTACACACTTCCATTGAATCTACTTATGGAAACAGTTATTTTCTGGTGTTTAATTATTAGACATCCAAATTGTCTGGTGATTGAACACTGACTCTCTTCATATCTCATATTAATAATATTGATTTGATCACTCCACTAAAAAAAATAAAGAAATAAAAGGGCAGCACATGGAAAACAATTGAGTTGCCGTATTTGGAGCAGACATTCTGGCATGAAATTCCATGTTTTTGGTGGGTCTACCATTTTATTTTTCTCAAGTTCATATGTTTGAAGTTTTTCTCGTACATTTTATTTTATTTTATTTCTTTTGTTCGAGTTAGATTAAAATTAACATAAATTCAAGGGCTGTTTTCAATAATTTTCCAAGAAAAAAATTTAAAATTTTAAGAGTATGTTTTGCTATGTGATTTGAGGTCTAAAAACGGGTTTTGTAATTTTACGTTTAGGTTCTTGATCCCGATTTTGATCAATTATTCAATTCATGTTCACTGGCACTCATAAAAGGTCAGTAAGAATATATTTGACAGGTCTCAGTTAATACTTAACTCGGCTAGTGAGGTCGGTACAAAGATAGCTCAAAACCATTAAATGTGATAAACTAATATATATGGAATTTAGGGGTTATATTCATAGAAACGTACATTTTGTACAACACAACGTAATCTATTGTCCAACAAAATAAAGAGAAAGCTCGTAAAAGAAGGGAACAACTAGACGAAAAAAACCAGACGGCGCCAGAGGATGGCGGTGTGTGGTGGTTGGGATCAATTTGTCCAATAATGTAAAAAATAACATATTTTTACGATTTTATAAATTACACCATTAAATCAAAATTGTAAACATTGATAAAAATCTTAAAATTATCCTATCCAACCGTTTTATTCAGTCGGCCCTAACCACTTTTGTCAACTACAAAAGTAATCGGCTCCTAATTCTCTCAGGTATCAATCCATATTGAATCCCTTATTCTCCCTTCTCTTCCAAGCAACTGCATCTTGTTTGTCAGTCTCTCTCGAGTCTATAGGGTCAGACTCATTCTGACAGATTTTGTAATGGGACGAGATATAAATATTATCGAAGTCAAATGTGTTCCGAGTCTTTTCCAAAATTGACAGGACGGCTCTCTAGTCCACCTTAACCTAGCCCATACCACCCCTACCATCAACTCTATTATTTGATGCTTTTGGTGTATTCTTGGAAGCTCTAATTCCATGATATCTAAGTAAGATTCGGGCCAAAATTGTCATCTATATCTATATCTATATCTATATTATTATAAAAGAAAATCCATTTGATGTACCAACTTTAGAATGCCCCATTTTACCCTTCCATTTGTTTTATTTTTTTAAAAAAATTGCCCATAATAGTAATTTTAATACTTTTTAATAAATTTACTAAAATACCTTTTAAACTTCCTTAGCCCACTATCCCATAATAGCTAACTAACTAACTAATAAAACTATTAATAATTTATAAATTTTTTAAATAATTTTGCACACGCATTAAGTGTGCTGTGTGCCTAGTCTATATATAAAATACTTTAGAATATTATAATTATAAACCTTATTCAAGCCAAAACCCACTTGTTACCCAACCAACTCACAACCGTAAACCAAATATATAAATCAATTAAATATCATTCCTATAATTAAGGTTCCAATTAGTATTGCTTCAAGTCAAACTAATTGTTATATACGATAACAATTATGATTAAAATAAAAATCAATGAATCGGTAGTTTGGTATCTAATGTGTGTGTATATATATAAATATATTTGAAAGTGAATATTTTATATTTGATAAATTATTTCGTACAACATGGGCTATCTCAAGTTATCTTTTGGATGTCAATGATAAAAATATATACTTATTCAAAAGATTTATAATTAAGAGAGAGAGAGAGAGAGAAATTAATTAATTCCCCTATTTTATAAAATAAGAGCTGAAAAATGAGGAAAAAATAAAGAAAATTAATATAACCAACAAAACTGATCTGGATGCACATGCATGCAATGGAATAGATTCTCAATTATTAATTTTCTTATAGCTTCTAAATAAATATAGAATAATGTAAATGTTTAATAATAATTAATAAAATTTGACAGGTTGATTTTATATTATAGCCAATTAAGCATTCGAATATGAATAGAATCAGTATTTTCTAATTATATTTAAGTCGACATTTGAAAAAAGAAATTAGAAAAAACAAAAAAAAAAACAATGATGAGCAGAGATATAATTTAAGTAAATATTAATTAATTAATTACATGCATCTAAAGTCATAATATCTTAGAAAGGACATAATTAAGTCAAGACAGAAGTGGACACACCGACAGCATGAATGTTGGTTCTTCGGCGATTTTTATATTACTCAATTAGTATGTGATTTATTTTTTATTTTTTCCCACCCTTTGACAGCTTTGTTATATATTTTAATCTTCAGAAACACTATATAATTATATACAATATTGATGTCGCACAAAGCAAAATCGATTAATTTTATCATTTCGGGTGTAATTCAACATACTTGCCCAAGATCTTGATATAAGTTTTTTGTCCTTCTCTTTTCAAATGAGAGTAGGGGGTATATATATACTATTTTACGTTAATTATGGTACGTAATGGTAAAGTACTACTTTAACCGTCACTTACCTTGATACAAGGTTAGGATTCTTTAAACGAGGTTAACAAAGTAATTTCCCCAGTAAGCTTTGATTGTGTGGTTGTCCTTCAATCTTCTTTTGTGGAAATGACTTTTTGTGCTCCACTGGATTTATTCTCCGTTAGTATCTTATCTTGCAATAAATTGCGACCTCACTTATGTCTCAACCTATTGCGGCTTCCATGTCTTGTATCGCAATCTATTGCGACTTCATTTAGCTCAAAATCTATTGCGAGCTGGTATATTTTCTCACAACAAATTGTGACCTCATATCATCTCGCAACCTGTCGCAAAATCATATATTGCCCAGCAAACTGTTGCGACCACATGTCTTGTCTTGCAACCTATTGCGACCTCATATCATCTTGCAATATGTCGCGAGCGAATATCTTATCTTGCAACCTATTGCGGCCTCATCTCATCTTGCAATATGTCACGACCTCATATCTTCCTAATTTTGAAAAGTTCAAATTATCCTTTAGTTGTTGTTTTTCTCCATTGACAACCCCCAATTCCTGAATATTCTCTGGGGGAATATTTAGAGTAAAATGTTTACACTTTTGCTATGCTTTATTGAGATGCTATTGGGGCTTTATTGACGTACCCTGGTCATTGCATTATCAACTCATTGTTTTCCCTCAGTTAGGTCCAACATTTCAATATAGAGACGAGAGGTATTTATGCGCGCGATTATCCTCCTTTATTCTTCTTTCTTTTTCTCTTCTCCCTTGGTAAATTTTTGTCAAGAGAAATCATAAGTGATCAATGTCATGAGGAACGTTAGGTACCCGTCAGGGATGGGTCGCAATTCTCCCTTGTTGGTTGACGTTGCGTCGGGTAGCGATCTTGGTAGGGAGATGGCCGAGGTGATGCGTCGCTGCTCTTACTGGTCGAGGCCGCCTAGTCGGGGTAGCTAGCCTAGACTAGCGCCTATTGAGGCGGTTTGCCTCAACTAGGACTTGGTCATGTGGCTGAGGTCTCTCCTCAACTGTCCTTGTTTCTCACTTCTTTGATTTTATCTATTGGTGGGATTCGTGATTTTTTACTATGCAAGGGGGATGATCTTAAGAGTAAGTCATAGAAGCCTTTAGATAATTCCTTGAGAGTCAACAGGATTCCTTAGAAATTTAATCGAGTTTGATTCATCTTGAATTGATTGTCTCAAATTCCGCCCCCGCTTAAAGTGATGACTTGAGTTATTTGTAGCCCCACAATTTGAATTTCATCCTTGATCATAGACTTCAATAGTCCTTGCAATGTTGAAAAACCAAAAGGATCGCTCTTAGCTTAGGGATGTTGCATATTACACCTTGGGAAAGCCAATTTTGTTTTGTTTTCTTTGACTTCGGGGTGTTGCATATGAGACACCTCAGGAAAGCCATTTCTGTTTGTCTCAGGGCCCCAGATCTTTGCTCCTCCTATTAGAGGTTAGTTTGGATATATTTTGGAAGTAATAAAAGACTATTTGATGTTACAAAATTTTATTCTTTCATTTCTCGAAAAACGACTACAAGGAAGTCAGTACATCTTAAAGAATTTGTATTTCGTTTTGAGTACAAAGCTTTCTTATTTTCTTCTTATCCCTACTCATTCGCTTCTTCGATGGGTAGTTTCGATTATTCCAATAAGATTCTTGTCACTGGCCTTCAGGATATGAACGTAATAATTCTTGCTATTGGTGAGTCATCTTTGTCTAATCTCGGCAAAATCATTTATTCTTCTGTCACGATGTATAAATTCTTTGAAATGACCTGTCTGGATTAGTCTTTCTACTTTATCATTCAGGTGGTAGCAATCTTCTGTTTTGTATTGGAAAAAATGTCACAGACAATCGTAGTAAACATTTTGAAAATCAATTAGATTTTTATAAGACAGTTTGAAACCAAAACACAAGGGTAAGCACATTGGAACCAAATGATAAACAAACAGTTAAATGTGTTGTTTAACGGTAAAATAAAATGAGACTTACAACAAGAATTATACCGTAACAATTCTGAGTCCAAGAATTTCACCAAACCGAATCATAGATATAATCTGCTTGCCTTGAAGAAATTATACGTCCCATTATGAATGTGCACACGGGTACTACGTAACTTTTTCCAGGATACGACAGTTTCTGTTCTAACGGTACTGCACTTGTACCGTAGAACACCTCGAAACAACACTCAGTAGCCTTACGAAACAAGAGCTCAAAAGCTCGGATTTTAGGAGAATCACTAGGATTTTCTAGAGAGAAAACCGATAGTGAGAGAGAGGAGAGTCGAGAGATGTGTTGATGAGTTGTGTTCTTTGAAGTGTTCTTGTGCAGCCTTATATAGGCACCAAGAATGTTCAGCAATAAAGTTGAAATTAATGCAGCATTAACACAAATTATTACAGGCATTAAGCAACCATAAACCTAATTTGAATCAGTCGAAAAATCGGCCACATTTCTGAATTAAAACAACAGTTTTTAAGTCAAATTTTCAGGTTTTAAACCTGATTTTTAATAGCATTAAAAACCGAATTTTTGACTAAACATTTGAAAACTATTTTTCAGTTTTAATCCATAAAAATCCAAATATTTTTGCTGCAAAAAGATAGGTACTGAGACATTTGCCCTAACACCTGCGGCCAGAGCCGAGCCGAGCAGGCGGCGGCGGCGCGCGTGTGGGGAATCCCCATATTCACTCTAGTCTCCATAACACTTCAGACACAAATTAAACATTAAACTTAATATAAAGAGTTTAAGTTATCCTTAAACTTTCAATGTGGGACAACTTTGAGTGTCAAAACATTCACCTCCACAGACGCTTTATATCCTTATCAAAGCTCCACACATTTCAATCATATTCCTATGTGGGACAAGTGTAATCCATCTATTTTTCTCACAATCTAATCTATGGATTTAATATGTAATTGAACCTATATTTTAGAACATTTGTTGTTACAAATTAGCATTAAAATGTCAATTACAACAATCCCCCACAAATCCATAGATTTGAACTCAAGCTTCTATGTCTTGCTTTCAGCAATGGTACCTTCTGGTTTGAACCACTACCTAACTTATCTAACGTCAGCTATCACCGGGTCAAATGGAACTAAGCCTTGAATTTTAGCCCGTGGTTGTGACAACGTCTGTCGGTAACAACAAGCCACCGGCTTTGTGTTGATCTTTAGGGTTGACACGTTAGGTCATGTGTCCTGATCCTATTCATGAATACTTTCAGGAATAACCCTATTCCTTAGTTGTGGCCAAACAACTACATTCACTTAGTTGGGCGTTTCCAAGGATGCACTGCTAGCATCTCGTCTATAAAGACTTGACCCATTTCAGAGTTAAAACTCTTACTATACTTGCAGTAACAACACCTTCCAAAATTGTAGGGGACAGACTCCAGATAAAGTATCAGTGTATTTTTGGTGCTCTGACATAGCCTACGACTTGTTAATACCACATTGAACCTTCTTTGTGGGATCTCTACTTGGAAGGTTGGGTTGCTATCATAGATATATCACTGATAGGTTTTCAGTCCCATCCCCAATCTGGATTTTGTACTTGTGACAGATCTAATCCTTTCGTCAAAGGATCATCCACATTGTCCTTTGTTCACACAAAGTCAATGCCTATAACTCTGTCCGACACTAACGCCCTTATAGACTTAAGTCTAACTTGGATGTGTCTTTTTGTCTTTTGGTTGTATTTACGACTCCGAAATTTTGCTATTGTGGTTTGACTATCACAATATACAACAATGGTGGAAGAGGTTGGCTTACAATGGGAAGTTGTAATAACAACCCATACAACCATTCTGCCTCGATACCAGTCATATCCAACGCACATAACTCGACTTCAAAAGTAGAACAGGTTATCAAAGTCTATTTTGCAGACTTTCAGGAGACTGCGCCCCCACCTAAGGTAAATACATTTCCTGAACACCTATTAGTTTCGGAGTTTTTGGCTATCCAGCTAGCATACACTGTAACCTCCAAAACAACAGGGAATCTACCATAATGAATGGCTAGTGACACTGTGCCCTTAAGGTATCTTAGTACCCTATCCAAAGCTCCCCAATGAGTTCTATTCGGACAACTAGTGTATCCAACTTCGAGAGAAAAAGTGAAATATCTGGTCTCGTGTCATTTGCTAGATACTGCATACTCCCAATAATTTAGGAATACATTAGTTGTGTAACAGGTACACCACTTTCATTTTTGAATAAAGCTACAGAATGATCATATGGTGTCTTTGTAATTCTATTGTTCTGATAGCCAAATTTCTCATCTTCTCAACATAGTGAGATTAAGAAATAGCTATCCCATCAATTGAACGAATCAACTTGATGCCAAGAATCACATTAGCCTCCCTCATATCCTTCATTTTAAACTTATTTTCAAAAATGATTTGGTTTTGGTAATGATTTCTAAAACATGACCCTATTAAAAGAATGTCATCTACATACAAGAATAAAATGATAATTTTATCTCCTTTAACCTTACAATATATGCATTTGTCATTCTCATTCACGGTGAAGCTAAACGCAAGAATAGTTTTATCAAACTTTTCATGCCACTGTTTGGGTGCTTGTTTAAGTCCATAAAGAGACTTAACAAGTTTACAAACTTTGTGCTCGTTACTATAAGCTACAAATCCCTCAGGCTAGTCCATGTATATCTCTTCCTTTAGTTCACCATACAAGAAGGCTGTATTCACATCCATCTGGTGAACTGGAAAATTATACACTGAAGCAAGTGCTATAAGCACTCGAATTATAGTCAACTGAGCTACTAGAGAAGGTATCGAAATAGTCTATTCCCTGCTTTTGTCTAAAACCCTTAGCCACCAATCTAGCCTTAAACTTATCAATGGTCCCATCAGGTCTCAATTTCTTCTTAAAGATCCACTTACACCTAATTGTAGTACACCTCGGAGGGAGATCGACTTGCACCCATGTCTCATTAGAGACAATGGAGTCCATCTCGCTTTTGACAGCTTCCTTCCAATGCTAAACTTCAGAAGAAGGCATAACATCTTTGAAGGTTACAGGCTCGTCCTCGATATGGTAAGTGACAAAGTCACTTCCAAAATCCTTGACGATCCTAGCTCTCTTACTCCGTCTAGGTTCCTCTGACTCTTCATGAGTCAGACTCGTACTACTAGGATTAACCCCCACATTAGTCATCTTTTTCACATGTTCAGGAATAGAAGTAGAGGCAAGTGAATCATCAAGTAAAAAACTTGGAGACATTCCCATTTTCATGGGAAATACATCTTCCAGGAAAGTAGCATCACGGAATTCGACTATTGTGTTGACCTCAATGCCTGGAATTTTTGATTTAATAACCAAAAATCTCAGTGCATAACTTGTCTCCTCATAGCCCAAGAACACAACATCAACAGTCTTAGGGTCCAATTTCTTTCTCTTGTGTTTAGGGACCAGTACCTTTGCTAGGCATCCCCCTACTCGAAAGTATTTGAGGCTTAGCTTCCTCCCTTTTCATAATTCAAAAGGAGTACTCGTATTGTGTTGTAGAGGGACTCTATTCAGAATATGGCAAGTTGTATTCAAAGCCTCTCTCCACAAGTACTTAGGTAACCCAAAGGTTAATAAAAGACTGTCAACCATGTCTTTACAATTTCTATTCTTTCGTTCAGCTATTCCATTAGACGAAGGGGAGTATGGAGGAGTCTTTTCGTGAATTATGCTAAAATTTTGACAATATTCACTAAACTTACTTGAGTCATATTCTTCTCCTCTATCAGACCTTAATCGTTTAAGTTTCTTACCAGTTTGGGTTTCTGCTTCGTTTTTAAACAAAATATATTTATCTAATGCTTCATATTTATTACACATGATAAAGACATAACAATATCTACTGCAATCATCTATAAAGGTGATAAAATACGCTTATGGTCCCTAGTCAAAATCCCATTGAACTCACAAATATCAGTGTGAACTAAATCAAGTTTTTTCGAATCCCTTTCAACTGATTGACAGAGTTTCCTAACTTGTTTAGCTTCTACACAAATTTGGCATTTGTGACTTAGTTCAATTTCATGACTAGGCATTAAATCAAGATTCATCATTCGTTTGACTGAACCTAAATTTAAATGACCTAATCTATTATGCCAAAAAGAAGTAGATTCGACATTCAAAATAATAGAATCAGAAACGACAATATAATTGCAATCAACTAGAATTTTTAATAAACCATCAGACAAATATCCTTTGCCAACAAAAACACCAAAATATTGAATTACTAATTTATTAAATTTAAAGGATAATTCATATCCCTCACTAACTATTACAGAACTACTAACAATGTTTCTCCTAACAGTAGGTACATGGTGAACTCTTTTCAACGACAGAATGCGCCCAGAAAGAAACTTCAAGTCCACGCTTCCTATCCCAAGTACTTCAGGTGTACTGGAGTTTTCCATGCTTACTGTCCTTCCATTGATGGCCTGATAAGACACAAAAAGCAATTTATCAGCACAGACGTGCACATTTGGTCCAGTGTTAATCAACCAATCAAATGGTTCATAGATAGTAAGGAGTTCAGGGTGTACAGAAACATACACTTCAGTTGCTCCTGAGGTGCTATCACCGCTAGAACCTCCCAAAACCATGTTGACAGCTGCCTGCCCAGACTTGACCTTTTTCTTAGGATAGTCCTTAGCCCAGTGTCCCACCTGCCCACAGTTCCAGTAGGGTTTGCTTGCTTTTTATTACTTGTTTTTAACGGCTTAGCCTTTGCCTTTATCGATGGTTTTGAGTTCGGGTTCATGTTATTCACTTTATTTTTCCCAATTATTAAATTGGCCCTTGGCTGATGCTCAATAGGCATCTTGTGGCTCTGATTCCTGTGCTCTTCCTCTATGCTAATAGTGACCATAAGATCATCCAAAGATATTCATTCAAGACTTGGGGGAAATTTATCCACTATGGCCATGACCAGAAACTTCTTGGGAAGCTTCATCTCAGCATCAGATAGAGAATGCTGAAGATTGATAATCTCACGCGTCTGTTCAGTTACAGACCTTTTCGCGACCATCTGATACCTCAAGAACTTGGAAATAGAATACTTTTCGAACCCTTGCTCTTCAGTATTATATTTTTTGTCCAACTCATCCCACGGCGATTTTGCAGTGTAAGAGTAGGAACAATAGACATCGAAGAGCGTATTTGACATTATTGATAAATTAGCTCCTCGGCCTATTTGATCCCGCTTGGTCCACTGTGCAATCTCAGCTGTCTTAGGATCGATTTTAGTTTGTTTAGGGCAAGTCACATGAATAACCGACAAAAGTCCATTCATCATCAGCTATATTTTCATTCGTTGTTGCCAATGTTTGAAAAACTAGCCTGAAAACTTTTTCGGCATCCCAGACAAGTCGACTTTTGGGGCGATCGGAATAGCAATGGAAATTGCTTCGGCCATTTTAATATTTAAGAAGCGAAAAGTAAAATGACATTTTAAAAAACTTAAAAAATCCGAATTTAAAGACAAAACAACTGTTTTCTTTCCAACGAAATCCAATTTTTTAAACCCTATGAAGAAATTATACGTCCCGTTATGAATGTGCACACGGGTACTACGCAACTTCTTCCAAGATAAGACGGTTTCCGTTCTAACGATATTGCACTTGTACCGTAGAACACCTCGAAACAACACTCAGTAGCCTTACGAAACAAGAGCTCAAAAGCTCGGATTTTAGGAGAATCACTCGGATTTTCTAGAGAGAAAACCGAGAGAGAGATAGAGGAGAATCGAGAGATGTGTTGGTGAGTTGCGTTCTTTGAAGTGTTCTTGTGCAACCTTATATAGGCACCAAGAATGTTCAGCATTAAAGCTGAAATTAATGCAGCATTAACACAAACTATTACAAGCATTAAGCAGCCATAAAGCCAGCCGTAAACCTGATTTGAATCATTCTAAAAACAGGCCACCAAATTTTTGAATAAACATTTTGAAAACCATTTTTCAGTTTTAATCCATAAAACCGCAAATATTTTTGCTGCAAAATGATAGATACTGAGACTGATACATTCGCCCTAACGCGGCGGCTGAAGCCGGAACTGGAGCCGGGACAGGCGGGCGGTGGCGGCGCGCGTGTAGGGCATCCCCAAGTTCACTCTAGTCTCCATAACACTTTAAACACAAATTGAACATTGAACTTAATATAAGGAGTTTAAGTTATCCTTAAACTTCCAATGTGGGACAACTTTGAGTGTCAAAACACTCACCCCCATATACACCTTATATCCTTATCAAAGCTCCACACTTTCTCATCATATTCCTATGTGGGACAAGTATAATCCCTCTATTTCTCTCACCATCTAATCTATGAATTTAATATGTAATTGAACCCATATTTTAGAATATTCTTTTGTTACAAATTAACATTAAAATGTCAATTACAACATGTTGTGTCCTCTATCTTCTTGGACCTAATAATTCTTGTTGTTGGTGAGTCATCTTTGTCTAATCTCAAAAAAATCATTTATTCCTCCGTCAAGATGTATAAATTCTTTGAAACGACCTGTTTGAATTAGTTTTTCTACTTTATCTTTCAAGTGGTAACAATCTTTTGTGTTATGTCCTCTATCTTCATGGAAATGACAATAGCGACCTAACTTCATCTTATTACGATTGTCCTGCATGGGTGGTGGCCGACAGACTAGACCTTGTTGTTTTGCGATAGCAAGGATTTCAACTAACAAAACGTTCATTCATGTATAGCGTGCTAAGTTACTTGGGGCACGTGTTTTCGTTCATGTCCATTCATTCCTTCCCGATTAGGCTTCCTCCTCATTAGGGTCATAGGTCTTGTACATGTTGCCTCATAGATCCAAATATATTTTTTTTTAGCTTTCACTAATTCATCAAGCGTAGTTGGAGGTTTGTCGGCTATGGATTCCTTGAACCTGCCCCCCTCTCCAATTTTGTTGCATGATACTTGGTAAAAGCTCCTATTTGACGTGCAGAACTTCTGAAAATTGCTTAAAAAAAATCTTTGAACGTACTCCCTAAGATTCTCATGTTCTCGCTACATTACGGTGAATAGGTGAGAAGCAATCTTCGGATATTTCTTATTTATCAAAGTGATGGAAGAAGCGTTGGAGAATTGTTCAAAATTCTTTATAGTTCCGGCTGGCAGCTAGTTTAAACCAGGCCATGGCTTTAACATCTATAGTTGTCTGGAATATTTTGCAGTATTATGTGTCATTTAGATTGAGTAGGTCTGTAGTTGGGGATGTCTTGTTCCATCATATTTGCCAAGACTCGGGAGCTTGATCCCGGGTTGAATGGCTTCGGCCAAGATATGTGGTGTGAAGGGACTGGGCTTGGGAGGTGCAACGGCTAGAGGGAGAGCGTGGAATTCTCTCGTCTTTCCAGGGTTGGCTTGTCTATTAGGAGCTTGCTCCATCCTCTGGGTTCCACGCTCTCTAGGCAGGACGTCTCGATGAGGTGACGGAGGCAGTTCATCTTCTGGTAGGAAACCCTTATTGTCAACCTCATCGAATATTGAGCTTCTCATTATTGGTCCGTTCGTTCGTTGGCCTCAGCTTGCTATTCTGGGGGGCCAAATGAACGCCTTGACGTCTGCAAGGATAGCGAGGTGGTCGTTGTCTTCGTTGTTCCCTACGTGATAGTTTGGTTGTTGGTTTTCTTATAGGACTTCGTCTTGCTGGGCATGCTCGGAGGCTCCATGTGCTCACCTAGGCCTGCGGTTTCTTTCCTTGCTCGTGATATGTTGTTCATCATCAAGTGTTCAAATTGTGTTTCCACAAACGGCGTCAAGTTGATGTCATTCAAAGCAAAATCGACTAATTTTATTGCTTGGGATGAAGTTCAACACACTTACACAAGATCTTAATACAAGTTGTTTGTCTTCCCCATCTCAAATGAAAGTAGGGGGTATATATACTACTATTTTAAGCTAACTATGGTAGGTAAGACTAAAGTACTACTTTAACCCTCACCTACCCTAGATACAAGGCTAGAATTAATTGTGGAGATGACTTTTTGTGCTCCGATAGATTTTTCCTCCTTAGTATCTTATCTTGCAATAGATTGCGACCTCACTTATGTCTCAACCTATTGCGACCCTCCATGTCTGTTCTCGCAAGCTATTGCAGCCTTACTTAACTCGCATTTGTTATGACATCATATCTTATCTTGCAATAATCTATCGCGGGTTCATATGTTTTCTTGCAACCTATTTGAGACCTCATATCATCTCATAACCTATTGCGACCTCATCTCCTCTTGCAATAAGTCGTCACCTCATATCTTGTCTCGCCATATGTCACGACCTCATATCTTGTCTCGCAATCCATCGCAACCTCATATCTTGTCTTGCAACCTATCACGGCCTCATGTCTTGTCACACAACCTATTACGGACTCTTATCTTATTTGGCAACCTATTACGACCTCATCTCATCTTGCAATATGTCGGGATTGAATATCTTGCAATCTATTGCGACTTCATCTCATCTCGCAATATGCCGCGGCCCCATTTCTTTTCAATTTGAAAAAGTAGTTTTTGTTTTTCCTCCATCAAATATATTATATGTATATATGGAGAGAGTGTGAGAGAGAGAGAGAGAGATTTTTGGATTAATTGCATTTTCCCCCCTAAAAGAATACAAAATCTCATTTAATCGAAATTACATGCTTGTTTGGTTACATTTTATTTTTACTTTTAAAATTTTAAAACAGTAATTAAAGTGAAAAATATGTATTTCTCATTTATTTTATGGGATTATTTGTTTATTAGTATTTTTACAAAGTTTTTTGTAAGTAACTTGGTTATCTTTCATTAAAATTGCTAACGACATAATCAAGGGTTTGTTTGGTTAGAGTGCAAAGTGGGTGTATAAGAAAAGTGGAAGTAGAATGGGATATATATAAGAATAAGTTTGGTGTTTGGTTAGGAAGAATACATGGAAAAGAAGTAAAACTGAATGTATATGAAACCCTTTCGGAATTTAATTTTGCTTCCGTACAAAATTGGATGAAAATGTGGAAGTATAAGGCCAAAAAGACAAAAAAAGAACACATTTTATATATATTTACTCTGTTACTCATATATATAATTTTCCTCCAATACTTTTCTCATTTCTGTTGATAATACTGGTACATAATTTTTAAGAAAAGATAATTAAATCACCAAATTCAATTTCTTTATTTGAGTGCATTGATAGTAATTTTTATTTTGTTTAAATTGAATAATTTAAAATAACGAACAATACTCATTTTGATTAATATTTTATATTAATAAAAAATATTATTGTTCTTGTTTGATGAATATTTTTATTAATAAGGTTTCTAAATTTTTAATATACTAAAGTTATTTTAGTGTAATATTAACTTGCTTATTTTTTAATATAATATAAAGAAAAAAGGTTAATCAGTAAATTTACAAAAATCAATCGTTCCTTCTCAATCTGTTTTCCTAGTATCAAATATGGGGAAGTATTTGAGATGTAATGTCCTTCCAATCATACCAAACAACTTGAAAAAAAAAAAAACAAAATACTATTCTTTCCCTCTTTCTTGCATTTTTCACTTTCCCTCCCACTTTCACTTCTCCTTTTTTCTCATTTGAACCAAATGAACCCTAAAGTATAGCATATAATTTGATTTAGGAAAAAATGCAATTACCCTTCCCCCCCCCCCCCCCCCCCCCCCCCCCCCCCGTTTTAATCAAAAAGAGTCAAAAACCCCCCTGTAAAAAATAAAATAGCAATTTATCCCCCTGTGTTTCTTAAAAAAGAGCAAAACCCCCCTATAAGAGGTGGTGGAATACACGCGCGATTTTTGTAAATTTTTATGATTTTTAAACATAAAATATATTTTATATATATAAATTATCGAAAAGTATATTTTATATATAAGATTAAATACTTACACTAATATATAATTATATAATTTTATAATTAACCAACCCCCACCCCCACCCCCAACCCCCACCACCAGCTACCCGCACCCGTCCCCCCCCCACCCCCCCGGCCGCCACCCCCCATCGCCACCACCAACCTCCTCTTCAGTAGTTGCGCCGCCAGCCCACCTCCCCTGCCAGTCCCGTACCGCCCCTGCCCCCCCCCCCCCCCCCCCCATTTTCCCCCGTCGTCTGTCGTCCCGCCCCTTTAGATCGCGTTGTCCCTCCCTCTCCCTCCGGCACCATCTTCGGCGTCATCGTTCTCCTCCCCCTTTCGGCCCCTAATCGCTGGTGGCCGCCAAACACCCCCCCCCCCCCTCTCTCTCTATATATACATATATATATATATATATTATACATAATTTTACTTATATATTTTTTAATATATAAGTTTAATTTTAATTTATATATTATATATATTATATATAATTTTAAATCTATATCGTTGATTTGGATCAAGTAAAATCTAAATCATTGATATATTAATTAAATTTGGACCATAGATTTTAATCAGATCCAACGATCTTTAAATAAGGACATAAATATATTTTTAGAAATAAAAATAAAAAAATAAAACAAATAGCTCGTCTAATATACACAAACGCGTGAGGGGCCTTTTTGCTTCTTTTTTTGAAACACAGGAGGGGTAAATTGCTGTTTTTTTTTTCCATGGGATTTTTGCACATTTTATATAACACAGGGGGTAATTGCATTTTTCCATTTGATTTATACTCCCTTTTTGCCTATCATAATAATAATAAAAAAAAAGATGATAATTGCCTTAGGGGAAAAATAAGCAAAAGGACTAAAGAATATAAGAATCAGCAAGTTCCGTGATAAAAGTTGTGAAGAACGTGCTGGATATGATAGCAATAGTAAATATTTACAAAGAAAATGAGGGTTGGTCATGAGGTTGCCTCCCTTGCTGGACCTTATTTAAAGGAGTAGGATAAGAGAATTGGAGAGACACTTGAGGGTGGTTCAGATATTTTCGGATTCTTCGAGAGGTCTTTACGAGATATGATTAGCTCATTTATATTCCATATCATCCACATCTCACGCAAATAGCAACAGAATCTACTATATTTGTAGAAAAGTAGTCGATTTAGGGAAAAGTAGTCACTTGTTAACTTTATTCACTAGGCTCGAACTAGCAAGCTTATCCTTACTGACATGCCTTTATGGTGACATGTCAACTGATGTGTGAAATGTTGTTGATGTGTTCGTTGAGTTGGTTGGCCATCATGAGCTAGAAATTGGCCTCGGCTAGCTTCAGTTTCTTCAATAGGTTGGATGTGGTTGAGTTTGGTGTTTTGTTACATGCTGATATTACTTTAATTAGACCTAAATTCTTGGGTCAATCCGTCTGAATATTTGAGTTCCACGGATATAAGTATATAATTGAAATTATATTTGTCTTAAATATATTTATTTAATTGAAATATGTTTGTTGATTTAGAAATATCGATGCACTAAATTAATATTTGAGTTTGAATATAACAGATAATGTAATAATAAATTGAATTTTACTTAAAAAAAAAAAAAAGGAATGTAAAAATCTTTTATGAACGTTTTCTATCTCCAACTGTCGAGCTTTAGCACTATATTTAAGCAAGCATTGGATAATTTTTGTATTCACCGTTGTAACAAAGTTGTGCATGCTTTAAATCTAAGATTAACAATCTTGCCATCTCAATATCGATAGAATTTCAGTTATATTATTTTGAGATTATTTAATTTTTTATATCTGATAATTTAGATTTATATTATCATATATTATAAAAAAAAATTACAAAAATGAATTTTGACTTAGCTTGTACCTCACTTGAATATCAAGTATGATCATTTCGAACCGATTATTAAGTAAAAAAAAAGATAATATTTTTAACAATTAAAAAAAATCAAAACTAACTCAAAATAGTAAATTATTCTGAAACAAAATAAAATTTAAACCGAAAATTAGGGTAAATGATAATATATTAAAAAGAAATAAAAAGCCTGGCCTAATAGCCCAGCCGGGTTGGGTCCAAGACCAACTCAGGTACAATACACGAATAGTGGGCCGATCTGGGTATGGTTTTTCGGAAAACCCAGCCCGCTGACCCAGATAACTAGATTGGGTCTATCCAGCTAAGATTATTGCGACCCCTAATTTATTATTTGTTTATTTTTAAAGAAAAGCTCATTATCTCATTTTCTAGCCAATTTTACTCCTACAAAATTTGGCTGAAAAAGCATCAAAATTGTCAAAATTTTATATTATAAGATTAAATTACAAAAATTAATTTATGTATAGAAAAAAACCTCCTCATGAGTTATAGTACTAAAATTGGATTTTTCCCTATACTTGTGACATCCATAATGGGAAGTAAGTATTCATATTAGTTTGGTTGATGTGCTCGAGCTCTTTAAATTCAGTTGAACTCGAACTTAAATTGAATTATATATTGAATGTTTTTTGTTGGGAACCTCTTGATGAGCTAACATTATCATTCGTTCGAGATTTTGCTTACAGATTGAGGACCTTGAGCCGAATCCATATCTAAGGAGTCAATTTTGTTAGAATTTTGATAATTTTGTTGATAGAAAACATTATAGGGGGATTGCCCCTACCATCGAAAACATTGTCTAAAAGAGAGGGATTGCCTCTCAGAGGGGGATTGCCCCTCGAATGTGGATACTGAAGTATGATATAATATGAACATAGAATTTTTATTGAAGGTTCAATGTTTGGAAGGAAGAGAACAATCCAAAAAACTAAGATTAACGAAAAAAACAGAATAATAATAACGCTAACTAATCCCTAAACATATCTTGAATCTACGGGAAAGAAATTCAAATAAACAAATTCTAAAGACTAACTAATTCTTCTCTATGGCAGAAGAGGGGATTCCATCAACAGGAGTCTCATCGACCACATGATCGGCAATCTTGCCTTCTCCATCCTCATCCCCTTCCTCATCAGGAACCTTGGGATTGAGAAACATGAAATCTTCATCACCAAAGTGACCACTGTTCCTCAACGTGGAGCGACACTGCCTGATTACTTGATCATATACCTCGTTTGCTTTGCTGAGGATAGCTTGGTGGAATTCCTCTGAGCCCACATACTTCTCCTTGAAGTCATCCCACACACACTCCAAGTATGCCTTGCCAGCATCAGATTTCAGGAAGGTCTTCCCCGAGGCAATCTCCCGGTTAAAGCTTTCCTTCCACTTGAGTTGTTCAGTAGAGGCAGTCTTGAGCTCCCCTTGACATCGCTCCAAATTTTTTTGGGCATCTTCAAAGGCTTCCTTCAGCCGCTCGATCTCCTTCTCGTAGTTACTCAACCGCAGCTCAGTAGCTTCTGCTAAGTTGATAACCTAAAAGATATACCCCAATTAGATACGTGAAGACAAAAATTGAAGCATCAACAGAAATTATAAACAACATACCCTGGCAGCTTCGCCTTGCATAAGACGAGTAAGGGTGACTGTGGGGAGGCCGCCAAGTAGCGCACATCATAAGGGCTCACTAGATCCCTTGATATTTTGTGGGCAAGGTCCTCGTCAGCGGCATCCCAAAAAGAAGAGATATCCCCCTGCCTGTTCGTCCCATAAGTGAAGAGACCTTTCCCTGCCCCGTGGCGAGGAGGACCTGCTTCGCCTTCCCAGGGGGGTTTGGAGGCACTGCCTTCAGGAGGGGGAAAGGAGCGCCTTTTGTGGCGAGTTAAGTGCCCGGGAGGATCTCGGGCCCGGGTAGGAGGTGAGCGCCGGCAACTACTTTATTCCCTCCTTGGCGGGGGCGGAGGAGGATGGCGGGACCTTAAGGCATTCTCTTTGTCACGGAAACGATGGACATCGTGGAGGGAGATCTTCTTTCCTGCAAACAAGTCAACACAAAACGTTTTGTGAGATAGCGTCAAATTTTTTTTACAAAGCAAGTAAATAGCAGAAAAGTTGCAATTAAATACCAGCAGGCCCTAAAGTTTTGACGGCAAAGAGTTGGTCGAACAGTCCAACCCTGATGAAGGAGAGTCGAAGATCAGGAACGGGGTCAGGCACAAAGGATGATTCCCCCCAAGGGGCGCCTAATCCCCAAGACAAGTCCTTTACGAATAGGAACTTCTCTTTCCAAGGACCTTTAGAGGAAACACCACCCTCAAGAATCTTGCAACCCCCCCGAGGATAGAAATAAAAATAAGAGTCATTGGTCACCTTCCTAACAGTGAACAAGGTATAGAAGGCCTCAAGAGAAGGAGTCAAGTCAAGCTCTTCAAAGCGTTGAAAGAACCCCCTAAAACTTACAAGGGAGTTAGGCATAAATTGGCTGAGGCTCAGGGTAGTGCAGGTTATAATTTGAAGTAGCAGAGGATGAGGGGGAAGTGTGAAACCAGGGGAGAAGAACGATAAGTACACAGTAAAGAACCCAGGAGGAGGGAACTTTATCCTATCGTCAATGCTAGGCAACAAGAGGGTGAATTCGGAAAAAGCATTGACACTAGCTTCAAGAGAACAGAATTCATCAAAACTCACACGACTATGACAATTATCGACGTCCGTGATACGACAGCGAGACTTGGAGTGGGGGGCTGAAGAGGACTCAGGTCCGTCCAAACCGAAATCAACGAGGTCAAGTGGTAGAGGAGATAAGAGTGGGGGAGTATCTTGGGAGCTTGACTCGAAGGAAGGACTTGGGGAAGGCGACGGACAAGTAGGAAGGTTCCGAATCGCTTCAATCACTTCGTGATCAAAGTCCACGATATCCGGAGCCATACGAGAAGCTGAAGGAGGAGAAGAATCCAGACTTATGACAAGAGCCGAAGAAGGTGGAGGAGGCGCCCCTCGACCGGGTTCGGCCGAGGATCGGCGCCTTGGCCAGATTCTGGTCGAGGCGGACTGCCTCGACCAGCGCCGCGCCGGGGCGTTCCCCGGCCCCGGCTCGGAGTTGATACTCTCCCCCACGGGATCCGGCGTTGCTCGACATGATGCGGAAATTTCTATTTGGGAAGAAAAACGAACTCTTGTGTTTCTTTGAAAATTTGGATTGAACGAAGGAGTGTTTTTTCTTTTTTGGAGACACAGAAACGAAGAACGAAAAATTAGATGGAGCAGTGGAAAAAATGAAAAGCTAAATACCCAGCCAAGACTCTTCGACATTCTTTATTTTTTGAAGATGGCGAAGGCAAAAGGAGAAATCGGAACACAATGAAGGATTAAGAATGGTTTTCACCAATTTATAGAGAAAAGAAGGAGTCCAACTTAGAGAAGAAATATTAAAGGAAGAGGAATCCCAGCAAGAATGAAATTCGTTTGAAGAAGAGTTTAAAAAAGAAAAAGAGAAGGCTTTTAGATGGAATGGAGTTAGCCAGAAGGGAGTCTATTCAAAGAAGAATTCGGGTCAAAATCAACTTGCTAACTGGAACTTTCAAAATTCCAAGGAAATATTCGAAAGTCGGGGGGCTACTGATGTGGAGAAAGAACCAAATTTGCAAGAAGACCATCAAGCTTATGATTAATTGCATAAAGGCCATTGATGGAAGTTAAGGGAGGTTAAAAGGAAGTTGAGGGGAGTTGAAGAAAAGGAAGTTGAAAAGAGAGTGGGCTAGTGAAATGACGAAAATACCCCCGTTCGATTAATTTTAGGCCGTAGGATCAAAGGACAACGTTGTAATTTCACCCCCTAAAATTTACTATAAATAGGGGGTGAATTTATTGTTTGAGATACTTTTTGATGAATGAATATAGAAACTTTCTTCATTACTTTGTTATTACTTAGCTTCTTGAATTTCATTTGATGCGCGCGTACTTAGGCTGCATTTCTCCCAAATTTCACTCCATCAGAAACCAAAAAGATGAAAAAAAAAAGAAAAAGAAAAAGCTGTATATAGGATTGCATGTAACTACATAGACAAGTTGATATTGTTAATTTATACATGAACTAGTTGTCGTCGCATGTTATCCCTATATGTATATAATAAATGATCGTTCACATTTTAAAATATATTATAAATAAGAAAAAAATATATAACCAACAAATTACATTTCAAAGGAGAAAGAAAGAAGCAAAAAAAAAAAAAAAAAACTAAGGTATTATTGACATATCTAAAAGAATTGGTGTAGTGGTGTTAAAATGACGTGGAGCCTTTTGTAAAAAAAAAAGTAATTACTATTAAGTTTTAAAATTATCTAATTAGGGGTATAATTTTTATATTTAAAAATTAGTGCGATATAAAAATTAGTGCAATGGTGTTATTAACCTCGTTTGTGAACGCATAAGGTTTTTCTTATTCATATTAATATATATATATATATCTATACTATTATATAAAAAAAATTCATTTTTTACACACAAATGGCGGTTAATGACACCACCGCACCACTTTTTGGTAATGTCAAAGACAACCCTCAACTAATATGATAATTATTTTATTCAACTTTCCAAATCTTATATTAATTGATAAATTAGTTTTTTCTTTCCTTCTTTTTTTTTTTTTTTTTATAATTTGGTGTGTTAGGTTATATATTTTACTCTTATCTATGATATATTTTAAAGTGTAAAAAATCATTTATTATATGCAAGCAGGAACGACGTGCCACGATGGCTAAGTATATAGAAATGAAAAGTTAGAGACGGTATGTATTCTATCCGGTTTTTATTTTGTTTCAATTTTGATCGAAATTTGTCAGCGAAAATGTCGTCTGTGTTGAACATTCTTAATTAAGTGCATTGCAGCAGCTTGAACCCCAGAAGGCTGCATACACGATGCATCTACATACGTATAACCCACCACATTGTAAATGCACTATCACAATTATAACTTTTAATCATAGTTGATTGATATAATTAAAAGGGTGAATTACAAGGATTTGTCCTCAGACTTGACATAATTACGAATTTTCCCTTGTTGTTTCAAAAACTATAAATATTATTCTAAGGTTTGTAATCGTCTAACAAATTAATTATTTCCATCCATTTTTATGGATCAACTAACCAAAATGTCATGATGCAAATTGAATTAATTTTTAAATTTTTCTAAATTTTGTTGGACAAAAATGCGCAGAGAGAGGTTTCTTACGTTTTTTACATAGAGGAGCACTAATGTAATTTGCCTCGGCTGAGTTTTCTACAACTTTAAAAAAAAAAAAAGGACAAAATGGACTATTTCAAGCCCTTGGTTAAAAATTACAAACCTTAGGGGATTATTTGTAATTTTTGAAACAACGAGAGGATATCCGTAATTATGTCAAACCTCAGGGGAGGTTATTGTAATTTATTATTAATTAAAAATAAATAGTAATTGACTATGACCACGCAATGTTTACTGGCTGTAGTTTTTATGAGTATATAATCAAAATATTTGCCATAATGGATTTTCTAAGTTTTTTGAATCGATTTTATTTAATTATGATTAATAATAGTAATTTATCATGATATTTTTGTCTACGGTCGTGAAAATGTAAGAATAGTAAATTTTTTTGGAGTGATAGTAAGATTTCATGAATCGCAAGTTTATCTTGTAAAATAAATAACCCCTCAATTGCTGCCACATTGATGTAAGATTTCTTGAGTCTTTCTTTTCATGATAATTCTTTAATGCAAATTAATTAATCACATAATAATAATAATAACAATTAACAAAATATATAGGTAAATTAACTTTTCAACTGCAAAAAAAGCAAAAATTAAGCGATGAGCTTCCATAAATATATAAAATTCCCCAGACCTGCCCCCACCTCCTGGATGGGGCGGATTTTGATGTCTTAAACGGGTCTCGGGGCGGGTCTAAGTCTTAGTGGTTTGGACCCGAACTCAGCCCAAAGCCGCCCCCATTATTATTATTTTTAATTTTTTTATATTATTTATATATATATTTATATAAAATATATTTGTACACATATAAAAATATGTATCACTTAGTTAGACTTATATATAAGACATAAACTTAATAGTTTTATAAATTAAAATAATGATATAAATACTTTATAAATATTTTAATATTTATATAAGTAACATATTTTTCTAAAACTTTTTATATTTCAATGTTGAAACATGCACATATAAATTTATAAAAAAATATGTTAACCTTTCAATATTATTATTGTCTCATATTTATAAAGTTATGATAGTATTATTTTTAAAAAATATATTTTTTAATATTTTAAAGATACTAACCGGGCTACCGGGTCGACCAAGTCCTGGTCAGGTTTGAGATTTTCATGGTGGAGCGGGTCTTGAATTTTGGCAAATCCGTACTAGACCCGCCCCTTTGCCATCCCTATATGTCTCATGCATGACAAATTAGCCTTTTGTAGTAAATTCAAAGTTGTGTAAGAAAATACATGCTCTTGTGATATATGCAGATTTTCGGATTGAATTTTGTAGAGAAACCCACAAACTCAATAAGGTAAACACAGCCATGGAAATGAGCATGGTAAGCTTGAAGAAAGTAAAGTAGAAGTTGATTTGATTGTATTTCTGGGTTACAGAAGAGCTTCTACTTTTAGAGCTCGTAAGCAGCAGTTAGAACTAATTAACTGCCATTTACCTACTTATCTGTTGTCACTTAACAAACTAACCTAATCAAGAAACAAGCTAAAGCGTGTACAACTTATTATTCAAGCTAAAATAGAAAATGCGCGTTTACAAAGTTGGTACGACTTAACAGCTCGAACTAAACCTTGCATTCTCGCATTTACACATAGGCTTTGAACAAAAACGTGAATAACCAACAGGCGACTTCTACACATCTGAAAACGTGATACTTTACACCCCTCCTCAGTTGGACTTGGGGTAAGCTTACCAAGCCTAACTTGGAAATCAAGGTAAGGAAGTGTGGACCTGAAAGTGTCTTAGTAAAGACATCAACCAATTGAGACTTGGAGACGACATGTCTAGGTGCCAAGAAACCTTCTTTGTATTTATCTCGAACTAAATGGCAATCAATTTCCAGGTGTTTCGTCCGCTCGTGGAACACTGGGTTTGCCACGATATGCTGCCTGGTTATCACATAAGAAAGGGATTGGCTTGGGCACGTTCACTTGCAAATCTTGTAGCAGATTGGATATCCAGATTAGCTCACAGGTAGTTGCCCCCATACTTCTGTATTTTGCATCTGCAATTGACCTAGACACTGTCTGATGTTTCTTCGTTTTCCATGAAATCAAGGATGGCCCCAAGAAGATGCAAAACCCTGTTAATGACCTCCTAGTGTCTTTGCAAGAGGCCCAGTCTACATCGCAGTATGTTGTTAGCTCCATGGCTCCCCCTGCTGGAAAGAATATCCTTTACTGATGGTCCCCTTCAGGTATCTGAGCAAATGTAGGGTTGCATCCCAGTGCTGTTTACAGGGCGTCTGCATATATTGGTTGAGCTGCTGTGCTGCGTGGTAGACATCTGGCCTCGTAAAACCTAAATACAAAATACGCCCTATTAGCGTTCTGTAAGTTTCTTGGTGTGATAAGGCATTACCTGCTTATGCGCTAAACTTGATTCCTGCATGAAGGGGCATGGTAGTCGCCTTCGCCTGCATGATTCCTGCATGTTGCAACAGGTCTCTGGTATACTTGGTCTGTGTGATTGCCAGGCCTCGTGTGCTTCTAGCAATTTCCAAGCCAAGAAAGTATTTTTCCGTGCCCAAATCTTTAATTGTGAACAGGCTATGAATATAGTCCTTGACTTCCTGTATCTGTCTTTCACATTGCCCTGCAATCAAAATATCATCCACGTATACGAGCGAAACTAATAAACTTGCATCAGTGGGTTTAGTAAAAAGACTATGATCATGTTTGGATTGTCTAAAACCAAACACCTCAGTTTTAGCTGTGAATTCAGCATTCCATTGCCTTGATGCCTGTTTCAGTCTGTAGAGGGATCTTATAAGCTTACAGACTTGACCCTTTGGCACATCATATCTTTCAGGTGGCTGCATGTATATCTCCTCCTCAAGATGTCCATGTAAGAACGCATTATTCACATCTATGTGATGTAGGTGCCAACTGAGGGAAGCTGTTACCGCTAAGAGGGTTCTTACTGTTACCGTTTCGGCTACAGGTGAGAAGCTGTCGAGATAATCGATCCCTTCTACCTGATTGTAACCCTTGGCCACCAGTCTTGCTTTGTGCTTGTTCACTGAGCCATCTGCATTTAATTTGAGTTTGAACACCCACCTGCAGCCTATGGCCTTTTTGCCTGTGGCAGGGTGGTTATTTCCCACGTTTCATTCTGTTCAAGAGCATCTATCTCACTTTTCATAGCCTTTCTCTGGTCTTTATGCTCAGATGCTTGCTTGTAGCTTCGTGGTTCCCACAAATTTGTTAGAGAAGCCAAAAAACAGGCATGTACAGGAGTAAAGGATGATATAGATAAAGCAACAAGATCAGAATCAGTGCAATCAAAGTCTTGCATCCAAGCTGGTTCTTTTGTAACCCTAGATGATCTTCTGAATGGTACAACAGACTGCGTACTAAGCTCAGATTATTTCCTGTGGTCTCTTCAGTCATAGTCTGTATAGGTTTAGGAATCCCAACTTCTTCCTCTTCCACTGCAATAGGTATTGGACAAGTAACAGGGTCCAGGTGTCTCCCTTTGAAGGGAAAAATTTCTTCATGGAATATAACATCCCTGGATATAAAAGAGTCAGTTTAGTTAGGTCAAAATTCTATATCCTTTGTGTTCTGCTGCATATCCCGGAACTATCCCCTTGATGGCCCTTGCCTCAAACTTTCCTTTTTCAGCCTGTGTGTTAGTAGCAAAACATAGTGTCCCAAAGGTCTTAAAATGTCCATAATTAGGGGGTTTTCCATGCAATAGTTCAAAGGGGGTCTTCCACTTTAAAAACCTGTGTAGGTAGTCTATTTATGATATGTGTGGTAGTTAAAAGTGCTTCTGACCAAAACATGCTTGGGACATTGGCTTGGAACATTAGGGCTCTAGCTACTTGGAGAAGGTATTTGTGCTTTCTTTCTACCACACCGTTTTGTTGTGGTGTGCAGTTACAAGTTTTCTGATGGATTATCCCTTCCTTTTGTATGAAATCGTGACATTGGTGACTAAGGAATTCAGTCCCATTATCACTTCTTATAATCTTGATTTTCTTGCCGAATTGTGTAAGCACCATTTGATGAAATTGTTTTAAAATATTAGCAGTTTGGGATTTGTACTTCATTAAGTATGTCCAGGTACTCCTACTAAAATCATCTACCAAGGTTAGCATGTAGGTACATTGTGATAGAGAGTGTTGATTGTATGGGTCCCGAATGTCAACATGAACTAGTTCAAAGATGTTGTTAGTACTAGATTTGTCGATAGGAAAGCTTATTCTTTGTTGTTTTGCTAAAGGACACACTTCACAAAGATCTAAAACAGTTTTATTGCCTTTCAAGAATTCTAAGTGATCCAGTACAATAGGGGAAGTATGGACTAATCTTTGGTGCCATAGGTTTACATCAGTGGAAACTGCAGCAAGTCATACTCCTGCATGTGTTGCAAGGTGGGCTTAATGTTGTGTGCCTGGAAAGAGTGATCATCCAAGAAGTACAGTTTGCCTACAACCCTTCCTACACCTATAACCTTGTGATTCTTGTGGTCCTGCAGTAAACAACAAGTTGGGAAAAACTTGAACCTAATGCAAGTAGTGTCGCATAATTTGCTAACAGATAGCAAGTTGAATTTTAATGAAGGCACATGCAACGCATCTTTCAACTGCAGATTATTTGGTGACAAGACATCTCCCATAGTTCTTACATGTTGTTTAGAACCATCTGGCAAGTGAATGTATGTTTGAGATTTATGTCTTCCAGTCTGCTTTAACAAGGTTATGTCATTACACATATGGGATGTTGCACCACTATCAATTATCCAACCTTTAACATGCTTTGAGGGAGTGTTTCCAGAGATCTTACCTGCATAGTCGTTGAACTCCTCAAAGTTGTCCTCTGCAACTGAATTTTCTTCATCTGCCCTTACTTGGAGTCTCATCAAGGCACTCCTCAAGAGTTCAGATATTGCCTCACCATCTAATGCATTTTGTACGGATTCTTGATCAGTTACATGACTGCTGGTGGTGCTGAGGGCTCTGCTGCTAGTACTAGCTCCCTTTTTCCTTTAGTCTGAAAGAGCTTTGTACCAATCTGGATATCCTTTTATTTCAAAGCAGTCCTCCCTTTGGTGTCCAGTTTTCTTGCAACGAGTGCAGTATAAGTTTTTCTTGTCCTGCCCCCCTTTCTTGTTCCATTGGTTTTTGGGGTTTCCTTGATAGCCTCTAACCTACATCGCCACTGACTCTGCAGGGGTTCCATATGTTGTACTTACTTCCATTTTTCTTCAGTTTGCAGGACAATGCCATAGGCTTTAGACACGTTGGGAAGTGGTTCCATCATCAACAACTAGTTTCGAATGCCATCATAGTATTCATCCACGCCCATTAAAAATTGCATGAGATGGTCTCTCTGATATAGTTTGGCTAGTTCCGTGGTTGCTCCACAACTACAAGATGGGGCAGTCACCAGACATCCAAGCTCATCCCAGAGCTTCTTGAGTCTCGCAAAGTACCTTGATACAGAAAGGGTTCCTGCGTAGCCGACGTGATTTCTCTCTGCAATTGGTATATTCTGGGCCCGCTACCAATCGCGTACCTTTCCTCCAACTCCAACCATAACTGTCTCGCAGAATCAATGTACAAAAAGGACTCTACGATGTCCTTCAAAATAGAATTTAGTATCCAACCATTCCATCCGCCCTTTCCCATTGTTTAAATCCCTCATCTGTGTCAGTTGGTTTGGGGTTCCATCCATCGATGAATCCCAATTTCATCTTGGCCCTAAGAGCTATACTTATGGAGCAACTCCAAGTCAGGAAGTCCGTTCCATCCAACAGGTTCGACACCAGAACAGTGCCCGGGTTGTCCGTCGCTTGCATTCTTGAGGAATCTGAGTCCATTTCGACTCTCTTCCCCTAGTCCTCCTTTTTGGTAGGGCTTGTCATGGCTGAAATCTTGAAAAAAGGGTAATACTATCTGGTTTATTCTTTTGACCAAGAAGAACTACAAGTAGTACCAGAGAGCATCAATTGATGGCTCTGATACCATGTAGAGAAACCCACAAACTCAACAAGGTAAACGCAGCCATGGAAAAGAAAGTAAAATAGAAGTTGATTTGATTGTATTTTTGGGTTACAGAAGAGCTTCTACTTATAGAGCTCGTAAGCAGCAGTTAGAACTAATTAACCACCATTTACCTACTTTACTGTTGTCACTTAACAAACTAACCTAATCAAGAAACAAGCTAAAGCATGTACAACTTATTATTCACACGAAAACAGAAAACGCGCGTTTACAAAGTTGGTACGACTTAACAACTCGAACTAAACCTTGCATTCTCGCATTTACACTTAGGCTTTGAACAAAAACGTGAATAACCAACAGGCGACTTCTACACATCTGAAAACGTGATACTTTACAAAATTTCTATTTTAAATACTAATACAATCTTTTATTTTATTTAATACATATATGTACATAGTTTATATAGAAAGATTAGGTCGTTTATTTTACTCAAGAGAATATTAACAATAACTAATAAGGGTAAACTCAAGGCATGTGCAAAGAATAAATATTACAAATGAATTGTTAATAAATTAAATGCGTATCATTATAAAAAATAATTTAAAATATACATTCGAGCATCTCTACACTTAATTTGTGGAGATTCTGAGCGTTGTTTGCTTCCTTTTCTGGAAAGAATTTTGAACTTTGTCCAATTTTTTCTGCGAATGGAGGTTCACAAAAGTGGGACAGTGGAAAATTATAGTAGTACGACATGTATTTATAGGTCAATTATTGAAATAGAAAATGCCAATTACTCCTGCATTAGAAAGCAAGTTTTGTCCCTGGTTGGTGGAATGTTGGCCCTGCTTTTTGCATGTACCCCACAACAACAGATACATATACATTAATTACTCACTCCCACCCAACAATATATTCTTTCTTCACTAATTAAGCAAATTAACCAAGGCATTAATTGTTTGCTTTTGTTCTTTCATTTTGAAAAACAGTTACAAATATTTTGAATGTTTTCATATTAGTGACGAAATATGATCAAGTGATAATTTTAAAATTTATCACTAGAAATTATATATTAAATGATAATAATTTTGGTTTTGATTGTACATAGAATCGACACTATAAATAATTAATAATATATTTATAGTGACAACAGTGAAAAATAAATTATTATTATGACTAGGTTAATTATATGCTGTAATTATTTTTAATGACAACTTCTTATCATTAATTTTTACTTATGATAATTTACACAAAATAGGTATAACGAATAAAACTATATGTATAATTAAATCATTATCGTGATAAAATAAATTTATCACTAAATATATACAATTGGTATGATTATCATCGCTACCCTTCTATTTTTTTTGTAGGGTTTTAATTAATCTTTATTTACATTATTCTACTACAAAATGTAAAATTAAACATGTTAAACGGAATATTTTTACACAAATTAAATTTGGTCAAATCAAATCAATTAAATAGCATGTGTGATATACTTATTGTGTGGTTGATCACCTTTTTTGAAGGCAAAATGTTTTCTTAGTCCCATTAAACAGGGCCAGACTCATTTTTTGTACCATTATTTATCCAAGGATAGTTTGGGCTTATTTGGTCCTAATAAGTCATGTGCAGAGCATGACAAATGACTTATTAGGACCAAATAAGCCTGAATTTGGGTTTAACGGAATCAAAACCTACACTTGGATAAATAATGGTACAAAAAATGACTCTAATCCTACTTAACAGGACTAAAAAAAATATTTTACCCCCTTTTTTAAAGTGTAGATGACTTCGCTAACAAGTATAATTTACACTTACTATACCTCCACCCCACCCCTCCTTATATATATATATATGTATTGTGTAATACCTCTTCCTCATCATATTCTCATTATTACCACAAAATTAGAACCTAATTTTATAAATCAAACCATGAAACTCCTCAACGTTCAATTCCTTCAAATCTCATCATTTCTTACTCTTTTATTCTTCACCTCTCTGCTATCCGCCGCCACCCTCCTCCGCCTCTCCTTCTCCTGCGCCGCCGCCTTCGCCCTCCTCCCAATCTTCTACCACTTCTTGATCACCCGTCGGCCACACCCTGTTTTCCTCCTCAACTACGCCTGCTACAAACCGCCACCCCACCGGAAATGCTCCTTCCTGACGGCGGAGTCTTTCGTGCGCCGCTGCGGGCGCTTCGCCCCAGAAGCCATCGATTTCATGTGCAACATCTGTCGCAAATCAGGGCTCGGCGACGAAACGTACGCACCCCCGTTCATCTTCGAAAAAGAGGGCGTCCCCTTGCTAAGATGCGCCATCCAGGAAGCCGAAGAGGGGATCTTCTCCGCCGTGGATGCTCTTCTTGCTAAAACCCTAATCGACCCTTTGGACATAGACATTGTCATCGTTACCAGCGGGAGCTTTTCGCCGTCTCCTTCTCTAGCCTCTCTCATCGTCAACCGTTACAACCTCAAAACTGACGTCAAGACGTATAATCTCAGCGGCATGGGCTGCAGCTCCGGCGTCATCTCCGTCGACCTCGCCGCTAGGATTTTACGGGGTAGCCGGAAAGTCCAGAACGCCCTCGTCGTCATCACCGAGAGCATCACCTTGAACTGGTACAACGGCGACAGCCGCCCAATGCTCGTAACCAACTGCATCTTCCGTGTCGGCTGTGCCGCCGCGATGATCACCAACGATCCCAGTCGCCGCCGCGTCGCCAAGATGGAACTCGTCGACTCCCTCAGGACCCACCACGGCGCCGACGACGGCGCGTACAGAGCCGCGTTTCAGGAGGAGGACGATAAAGGGAACACCGGAATCTCACTCACCAAGGATCTGATAAGGGTGGCGGGGGTTAATCTGAGGCAGCACATCAAGATCCTCGCACCAAGAGTCCTCCCGCTCAGTCAACTCGCCCGCTACGCCTACTCCTCGGCAGCGGCGGCGCTGTCGTGCGGGGAGCCCAAGAAGCCCGCCGTGCCGGATTTCACCAGAGCGTTTCAGCACCTGTGCATACACACGGGAGGGAAGGCTGTGATAGAGAACGTGGGCCGAGTGTTGAGACTGAGCCCGGCGGTGACGGAGCCGGCGCGTATGAGTTTGAATCGATTCGGGAACACGTCAAGCAGCTTGGTGTTCTACGAATTGGCTTATTTCGAAGCCAAAAGAAAAGTAAAAAAGGGTGATAAAATGTGGATGTTGGCGTTTGGGACGGGCTTCAAAGTTGGAAGCTTGGTGTGGAAATGGCTACAAGATTCGACTCAAGAAATTGATAATCCATGGATCGATTGCATCCAAAAATACCCTATGCAGGATTGTTGAGGTTTTTTACGAGTGTATTTTTTGTAATTTTGAAAAAAAAATCAGATTAATTTTTTTTTATTTTAAATCCTGCTATTTTATTTAAAATATATGTCATATATATAAAAATTATATTATAATATATTTTATTTAAGAAAAATATTATACGTATGACGTATATATAAGAAATAAAATAAAAGATAAAATAAAGTTTAATGTGAAATTTTTTATCTACGATACTGCAATTGAACTTTGAGAGAAAATTATAATTTCGGTCCCAAAATATAGGGTGGTTTGCAATATTAGTCCCATATATTTTTAAATAGCCAACATTAGTCTCATACTTTAGGAAAACGTTGCAAAGTTAGTCCTGTAGCAATATTAATCCCATATTTTAGCGAAAAATTGCAAAATTAGTCCCAAAATTTATCGCAAATGTTGCAAAGTTAGTCCCAAAAGTTACAATTTTTTTACGGTGGAACTAATTTTGCTATGTTTTCCTAAAGTGTGGTATTGATACTGACTATTTTAAAATATATGGGATTAATATTGCAAACTACCATATACTTGGGATCAAAATTACAATTTTATCGAATTTTGATGTAATTATGATCATTTGAAGAGTGGAGAAAACAAAAAAATTACTCTCGATGTACGTTTAATGGGTTCTAAGTAATTTTTTCTATAGAGAATGTTTTTGTATGAATATCGGTTGATGTCTTGTCTTTTTAGTGAATAGTATTTATAAATGATATTCATAAACATTAATTACATTTAAACTCTCTCTGAAAATGCAAAATTATATTTTCTTTCAAATTTTTTTTGAAATTACACTTACACTCCCTCTAAAAAATCTCCATTTACAATTGACCCAATTCTATTAGGATTTGGATGAAAAATGCTGACGTGAGCAAGAAAATCACATAAAATGCTAACACGCATGAGCAAGAGGGACACAAGAGGGAAAATCGTTAAATTGCTAACGGCTGATGCTTTTTCCGTTAGGTGGGTACAAATTTGGAGAGAAAAATTGGTGGAAAAGGCTTACTTCTTCTTCTTCCTCATATAAATGGTTTCTTCTTCCGTTTTTTTTTTTTTTTTTTTTCTTTTTCCCTTTTGGCTCTTCCATTTAGTAGGAAAAAAGTGTAAACATGGCTGCAAATGGTGAAAAACTTTATCAATTTTATACGCGATCTAATGTTAATAATGTCTAAATTTCTTCCATGAAAATCAGAAATATAAACTGTAACAATATGGTGCAAAATGTTGATCAAAATGTTGGAAACCGATTTAAGTTTTGCTGTAAAATATTGGTCAAAACTGAGCATTGTTATGTAATCTTGGACGCAGTACATTTGGTTCTAGGATTTCATAATTGTTGATCAAATAATTAATGCAGTGTATATTTATGATAATTTTTAATTTGATTCCAAATTGCACGTTGCAGTTTATATTTCTAATTTTAATGGAAGAAATTTAAGCATTATTAACATTAGATTGAGTATAAAATTGACAAAAAAATTCTCCATTTGCAGCCATGTTTACACCTTTTCCTACTAAATAGAAGAGCAAAAAAATAAAAAAAAGCTATCTATATGAGGAAGAAGAAGACGTAAGCCTTTCCTACCAATTTTTTTTCCCTCCAAATTTGCACACACCTAACGGAAAAAACATGTGACCCCCACAATTTTTTTTATATACATAATTGTGGGATTAATTGGTAATTATTTAAGATATTTAGGTTAATTAGTAAATAAAGTATAATTTGAAGTTTGTATATATTAAAATTTGAAGGGTGATGGTGTGAGATTCGGGAAATAAATAGCCTAAACACGTTCCTCGAATTGAAACAAGGATATGCGAAGACAAGAGAAGAAGGAAGTAGAATTTCTATATATCATTGAGAAGTGCCCTACAAAATGAGATTCACCCCCTATTTATAGTAAATCTCAGTGGGTGAAATTACAATGTTATCCCTCAACTTCCCTCAATCCTACGACCTAGATTTAACTGCCGAGGCAGCTTCGTCATTTCACGTCCCCACTTCCTTTGCAACTTCTCCTAGGTAACTGCCGTCAACTTCCCTCCAACTTCCTTCAATGGCACTAATGTAATTTTCTTGTAATCTTGTGGGCCTTTTCGTAATTTCCCTTGCTGTAACTTCCTTTCCCTATCAATAGCCCCCCCAACTTTCAAATGTTTCCTTGGAAATTTGGAAGTTCCAACGAGTAAGTTAACTCTGATTCAACTTCTTCCTTTTAATAGTGGATAGGTTGATTTTGACTTTGCTTCTTCTTCCAACAATAATTCTCTTCGGCTTAGAAGTCTCTTCCTTCAGGATTCTTCTTCAGTCAAGTCCTACTTATGTTGGGATCTTCTCTCTTTTTCCTTCTTGGGCTAGGATTTTTCCCTCCCTACATAAACTTATTGTGCCATCCTCAATTCTCCGTCTGGCTCCATCTTTCCTTTTTTGTCTTCTCTATCTTCAATAAAGAAATGTCGAAGCGTCCTGGCTCGGGTATTTTAGCTCATCGTCTCTTTCCCTGCAATATATATATATATATATATATATTCTTGTTTTTTCTCTTTGTGTCTCCAAAAACATCCCATACTTAGTCCGAATATCCAAAAAAAACTCCGTTATTTTCGAAAAGAAACCTTCACGTCATGTCGAGCAATCAACGGGGTGCCGAAAATACGTGGGGAAGAACATCGACACCGAGTCGGGGCCAGGGAACGCCCCGACCCAGTGCTGGTCGAGGCACTCCGCCTTGACCAGAATTTGGCCGAGGCACTCCGCCTTGACCAGAATCTGGCCGAGGCGAGGTACCTTGACCAAAGTTTGGCTGAGGCGATGTGCCTCGGCGAGAATCTGGCCGAGGTGCTGATCCTCGACCAGATTTCGACCGAGGGGCGTCTCTCTCACCTCCTTCTGCTCCTCTTATTCGTCCGGACGTTGTGGACTTTGATCACGAAGTGATTGAAGCAATCTGGAATCTTCCTACGTGCCCCTCGCTTTCTCCAAGTCCTTCCTTCGAGTCAAGCTCGCAAGAAACCCCTCCACTTTTATCTCCTCTTGCAGCTGACCTTGTTGATTCCGGTTTAGACGGAACTGAATCCTCTTCAGCCCCCCATTCCAAGTCCCGTTGTCGTATTATGGACGTTGAAAATTGCTATAGTCGTGTGAGTCTTGAAGAGTTCCGTCTTCTTGAGGCTAGTGTCAATGCCTCTTTCGAGTTCACCCTTCTGTTGCCTAGTGTTGACGATAGGATCAAATCCCCTCCTCCTGGGTTCTTCACAGCGTACTTATCTTTCTTTACTTCTGGTCTCACGCTTCCTCTACATCCTCTACTACTCCAGATCATTACTTGCACTACCTTGAGCATAAGCCAATTTACCCCCAACTCCCTCGTATGCTTTAGGGGGTTCCTCCAGCGTTTTGAAGAACTCGATTTGACCCCTTCTCTTGAGGCCTTCTATTCCTTATTCACCGTCAGAAAGGTGCCCAACGACTCCTACTTCTACTTCTACCCTCGGGGGGTTCTAAAATTCTTGAGGGTGGTGTTTCCTCAAAAGGCCCCTGGAAAGAAAAGTTCCTATTCGTAAAGGGCCTAGCTTGGGGGTTAGCAGCCCCTTGGGGGGAGTCGTCCTTTGTGCCCGACCCCGTCCCTGACCTTCGTCTATCCTTCATTGGGGTTGGGCTGTTCGATCGACTTTTTGACGTCAAAACTTTAGGGCCTGCTGGTACCTAATTATATATTTTATGCTTTCTACTTGTTTTGAAAAAATTTCGACACTATCTCATTTTTTTGCTGATTCCTTGCTTGCAGGAAAGAAAATCTCCATCCATGATGTCCATCGCTTCCGCGAAAAGGAGAATGCTTTAAGGCCTCGCCATCCTCCTCCGCCCCTCCGAGGAGGGGAGAAAGCAGTCGATGGCGCTCACCTCCTGCTCAAGCCAGGGACCTTCCTAGCAACTCAACTCGCCATGAAGGGCGCTCCTTCCCCCCTCCTGAAGGCAGTGCTTCCAAACGCCCTCGGGAAGGTGAAGCAGGTCCTCTGCGTCATGGGGCAGGAAAAGGCCTTTTTACTTATGGGATGAACAGGCAAGGGGACATCTCCTCTTTCTGGGATGCTGCTGATGTTGACCTTGCCCATAAAAGATCAAGGGATCTAGTGAGCCCTTATGACGTGACGCTACTTGGTACCCTCCCCAGTGGCACCCTCACTCGTCTTATGCAAGGCAAAGCTGCCAGGGTATGTTTTTTTTTATAGTTCTTACTTATGCTTCATCTTCTTGATTTTACGTGCCTAATTGAGGGGTATGTTCTGTAGGTTTATCAACTTAGCTGAATCTACTGAGTTGCGGTTAAGTAACTATGAGAAAGAGATTCAGCGGTTGAAGGACGCTCTTGAAGATGCCCAAAAAGACTTGGGGCGTTGTCAAGGAGAACTTAAGGCTGCTTCTGCTGAACAACTTAAATGGAAGGATAGCTTTAACCGGGAGATTGCTTCGAGGAAGACCTTCCTGAAATCCGATGCAGGCAAGGCGTATTTGGAGTGTGTGTGGGACGACTTCAATGAAAAGTATGTGGGTTCAAAGGAGTTCCACCAAGCTGTCCTTGGCAAGGCGAGCGAGGTACATGATCAAGTAATTAGACAGTGTCGCTCCACGCTGAGGAACAGTGGTCACTTTGGTGATGAGGATTTCATGTTTCTCGACCCCAAGGTTCCTGATGAGGAAGGAGACGAGGATGGGGAAGGCGAGGTCGCTGATGATGTGGTTGATGAGACTCCTGCTGATGGAATTCCCTCCTCTGCCATAGAGAAGAATTAGATTTAGACTTAGGATTCGTTTATTCAAATTTCCTTCTCGTAGATTCAAAAAATGTCTTAGGATTACTCAGTTTTTTTTTTGTTAGTCTTTTTTTTTAACTTGAGTTCTTAGGATGCTTTTCTCCCTTTCAAACATTGATCTTTTAATAAAAATTTATTTCTTTATCATTTGTCTCTAAGAATAGGGCAATTCCCCCTTTTTCGCACTTCAATATTTAATGTGCGAGGCAATCCCCCGTTCAGCAAAATCATGAATGAGAGAGGTAATCCCCCTCCTTTTGGTAAAGTTACATATTTGAGGGGTAATCCCCCTCTTTTAAGTGGTGTTTTAGATACCAGGGGCAATCCCCCTATGAGAGGCAATCCCCCTCCTGAAAAAAAAGTGTTTGTGAGGGGCAGTCCCCCTCTTATTAATGAAACTTAGATACAAGGGGCAATCCCCCTATGAGAATGAGTGTTTGTGAGGGGCAATCCCCCTCTTATTAATGAAACTTACATGTGAGGGGCCATCCCCTTCTTCCAGAAATAAAATTCAGAAATGACAAACTCATCAATAGGAAAAACATTTCATTATCATAAGTGAAGATTACAAAAACTCTTAAACTAAAACTTTTTACAAATCCTGAAACGAAAAAATTCATGTGAAATACTTCTTTAGGTTGACCACGTTCCATGTGCGTGGTACTTCTTTTCCATCCAACTTTTGCAGGCGGTAAGTTCATTTCCCCACTATCTCAATTACTTGATATGGTCCAACCCATTTGGCGTCGAGCTTCCCGATGTTTCCTGTGGCATCAGCCCTTCTTAACACGAGGTCGTCTACTTGGAAGCCTCGATGCATAACTCTATCATTGTAAGCTCTTGCCATCAATGTTTTATATGCTTCAGTCCTGACATTTGCGTTGCTCCTTAGTTCTTCCAGAAAGTCTAGGTCGACTCTCCTTTCACTTTCGTTGCTAGTCGGCTCGTAGCACTTCACCCTGAATGTCTCCTCTCCAATCTCTATTGGGATAACGGCCTCCATCCCGTAGACCAGACTAAATGGGGTTTCCCCCGTGCTTCGACGCGGGGTGGTTCCATATGCCCATAGGACTCCCGAAAGCTCTTCTACCCAGTTACCTTTGGCGTCTTCCAGCCTCGTCTTCAAATTCTGAGGATTATTCAGTTGGTTACCTCTTGCTTGACCATTAGACTGGGGAGTTGCCACCGAGGTGTAATATTGCTTTATCTTCAGCTCTTGACACCACTGGCGAAATTTGGACCCCTGGAACTGCGTACTATTATCCATCACGAAGGTTCTGGGAATGCCGAAGTGACATATGATATTCTTCCACACAAACTTTATAACTTATTTCTCCATGATCCTGCTTAATGCCTCTGCCTCCACCCACTTCGAGAAATAGTCTACCGCCACGAGCAAGTACTCTCGTTGGCCTATTGCTCGGGGAGTTTCCCCACTATATCCATCCCCCACTGATCGAATGGGCAAGGACTCTGCAAAGGCTACATATCAGCAGCTGGAATGTGAGTGACATTAGCGTGTTCTTGGCACTTTCGGCATTTCTTCACTAAGTTTCCCGCGTCCGCCTGCATGGTTGGCCAAAAGTATCCTTGCCTCAAAACCTTGAGCGCCAAGGTTCTTCCTCCGGAGTGGTTACCGCAACTCCCTTCGTGAATTTCCCTCAGGACGTACTCCGCCTTGTCACCGCTTATGCACTTGAGATATGGTTGCGAAAAAATTCTCTTGTACAATTTCGCGTTGATCAAGGTGAACCTAGCTGCCCTTGTGCGAATTGCCCTCGCTTGCTTAGGATCCTGGGGCACTTCTCCGGATTTCAGATATGCTTCTAGCTCCTCCATCCACCCTGATGAAGCTCTTTTTGCCATCAAGACTTCATTCTCCTCTATGTTCACGTCAGGGTACTCTTGGTTCAACAAGGTTATGCTCCTGCTTCTCAGGGAGCCAATGAACTAGCCAGCTTAGCAAGTTGATCTGCTTCCTCATTTTCAGCCCTCGAAATTTGTTCTAAAGTGAATGTGTCGAATTTCTTCCTCACTGCTTGAATTCTTGTCTGATACTGGTTCCAGGATCTACGTGTTCATTTATATCACATGATTTTGCATTACGTGTGCATGCTAGTATTGAATAGTTGGGCAATGACTTATGTGTATCAATGCCTGCTGGTGGGGTTATATTTGTTAATACCGTAGTGAGATCTTGTCCAATAGTAGTGGATAGTGTCACACTATATGCAGATTTGGTTGTGATAAACCTTAGGGAGTTTGACGTTATTTTGGGAATGGATTGGTTATCTAATAATCATGCTTTAGTAGATTGTCAAACAAAAGAGGTGGCTGTAGAGGTTAATGGGTAAATGAAGACGGTTATAGTGGGAGAAAGAAAACTTATACCTAATTGCTTAATTTCTGTTGTGACTGCTTTTAATTTAATTAAAAGGAGGGTGTGAAGCATATCTAGCTAGTGTACGTGATACTACGAAGGTCAGTCCGGGTGTGTCAGATGTTCCAGTAGTTAGGGAATTTCCTGATATTTTTCCAGAAGAATTACCTGGGTTACCACCTCATCAAGAAGTGGATTTGAATAGAAACTATTTTTGGGGCAGCACCTATCTCGATTGCACCATATAGAATGGCTCCACTTGAACTGAAAGAATTAAAGAAGCAATTAGAAGAATTACTCGATAAGGGATTTATACGACCAAGTATTTCGCCTTGGGGAGCACCAGGGTTATTTGTAAAGAAGAAGGATGGGAGTATGAGATTATGTGTTGATTATAGATAGTTGAATCGGATCACAATTAAGAATAAGTATCCTCTGCCACGGATAGATGATCTACTTGACCAACTGAAGGGTGCAACAGTGTTTTCTAAAATTGATTTGAGATCAGGTTATTGGCAACTGCGGATTGAAGAAGGATCTATCCCAAAGACAGCTTTTCGAAACAGGTATGGGCACTATGAATTTGTTGTTATGCTCTTTGGGTTAACAAATGCCCCTGCCACTTTTATGTCGTTGATGAACACAACCTTACAACCATTCCTTGATCAATTTGTGATTGTGTTTATTGATGATATTCTGATATACTCTAGTAGCCACAAGGAACATGAACAACATTTATGGACAGTTTTACAAATCTTGAGAGAAAAGCAACTGTATGCTAAATTTAGCAAATGTGAATTTTGGATGGAGGAGATTGCTTTCTTAGGGCATGTTGTTTCAAAGTAAGGGGTACAACCTGATCCGACAAAAGTTAAGGCTATTTTAGAGTGGGAGCCACCTAAAAATGCATCGGAAGTTCACAGTTTTTTGCGATTGGATGGATATTACAGAAGATTTGTGAAAGATTTCTCTGTTATTGCAAAACCTTTGACTAATTTGTTAAAGAAGAATGCGTCGTTCAACTGGAACAACATGTGTGATCAGAGTTTTGAACAGTTAAAAAAAAGACTTACCTCAGCACCTATTCTGGCATTACCATCTGGGAATGGAGGATATGTGGTGTATATTGATGCTTCACGGCAAGGACTTGGATGTGTCTTGATGCAACATGGAAGAGTTATAGCTTATGCTTCGAGGCAGTTGAGGCCGCATGAATTGAACAATCCAACCTATCATTTGGAATTCGCAGCTATTGTGTATGCATTGAAAATCTGGAGGCATTATCTATATGGAGAAACATTTCAAATATTTACCGATCACAAGAGCTTAAACTATATTCCAACGCAGAAAGAGTTGAATTTAAGGCAAAGAAGATGAATCGAGTTGTTGAAAGACTACGATTATACTATTGATTATCACCCTGGCAAGGCAAATGTAGTTGCAGATGCTCTGAGTAGAAAGATGGGGGACAAACTAGCAGGTATGATTTGTTATAACGTGGAGTATTTAGCTGCCCTCAGAGTAATGAATGCGAATTTTAGCATTGGTGATGATATTTTATTTGCTACTTTGCAAGTGAACCACTCCCGTAGGGACAAAATTAAGAATGCACCGAATAGTGATCCGTACTTGCAGAAAATGAAAGCCAAGGTACAGGAAGGGAAGAACGATCAATTTGTAGTATAGGAAGATGGTATGTTATTAAATGAAAAGTGTATGTGTATGCCAAATGTAGAGGAATTGAGAACGGAGATTATACACGAGGCGCACTGCACCGTAGGCGATGCATCTTGGTAGTACCAAGATGTATCAAGACCTGAGAGCCTATTATTGGTAGCCAACCATGAAAAAAGATGTTGCAGAGTTTGTGGCGAGATGTTTAACTTGTTAGCAAGTTAAAGCAGAACACCAAGCACCAACCAGCAAGCTTCATCCTTTATCTATACCTGAATGGAAATGAGACAAGATTACTATAGATTTTGTTATTGGGTTACCACGTACGTTCAGGAAATATGATGCTATTTGGGTGATCGTGGATAGATTGACTAAATCTGCTCACTTTTTGCCAGTAAGATAAAATGATTCATTGAATAAGTTGGTTGAGTTGTATGTTTCGGAAATTGTGAGATTACATGGAATTCCTACTTCTATAGTCTCTGACAAAGATCCTTGATTTACTTCTCATTTATAGGGAAGCTTGCAAAGGGCATTAGGTACCAGATTGCACTTCAGTACAGCGTTTCATACTCAAACAGATGGACAATCAGAAAGGACCATTAAGACGTTAGAGGATATGATGAGAGCCTGCGTAATTGAGTTCGGAGGAAACTGAGATGATCATTTACCACTGATGGAATTCACATATAATAACAATTTTCATTCTAGTATTGGTATGGCTCCGTATGAAGCTTTGTATGGAAGAAAATGCCGAAATTCAATCTGTTGGGACGTTGAGGGATTAAGACAACTTGAGGGACCGAATTAGTCCAAGAAACAATGGATAAGATACAAACAGTCAAAAAGTGCTTGAATGCAGCTCAAGATCGACAGAAAAGTTATGTTGATAAACATCGCAGGGAGATGGAATATGAGGTGGGAGAGAAAGTTTTTTTGAAAGTATCACCATGGAGGGGAATCTTAAGATTCGGTAAGCAAGAAAAGTTAAGTCCAAGATATATTGGGCCGTATGAAATTATCGAGCGAGTCGGACCACTAGCTTATCGATTAGCATTACCAGCAGAGTTATCGCAAATACATGATGTGTTCCATGTGTCCATGCTACGGGCAATACATATTTGATCCTAGTCATATCTTGCATGAACCAGAGATAGAAATATCAGAGGGATTAACGTACGTAGAAAGACCTATAGAAATTTTGGATCGGAGTATAAAGAAGTTGAGGAATAATGAAATACCAATGGTCAAGGTAAAATGGATTCATCACTCTCCTAGAGAAGCTACTTGGGAGGTTGAGGAGAGTATGAAAGAGAAATACCCATATTTATTCCCTGATCCGGTACGTTACTTAAATTTCGGGGACAAAATTTTTATTAGGAGGGGAGAATTGTGACCGCCACAAATTTTTTTTATATACATAATTGTGGGATTAATTGATAATTATTTAAGATATTTAGGTTAATTAGTAAATAAAGTATAATTTGAAATTTGTATATATTAAAATTTGAAGGGACTAAATGAAGTTTTATAAAATGGTGGGTGTGACATTAATAAATTCACAAAATAGGGGATAAGTTAAAATTTTTTATAGAAAGTTATCAATATATATATATATAAATATATAATAATATAATAGTTAAAAGTATTAAACCTAAGAATTAATAGTAGAGGTGGCACGTGGCTGCCTTTGGCTTTAAAAAAAAAACAACATAAATTAGATAAGTTAGAAAGTTAAACTAAGAGTTAGTTCACATTAAATAAGATTAGCGGCTACTCATTTCCTCCCCAAGAAGACGCGCATACAGGTTTATACGTATTCTTTTAAAATTTAATTAAATTTATATAATTATATTATTTAATAAGTGCATTTATTAAATGTTATTTATACTCTTTAATTTAGTGTTTAACCGGAAAATTTTATGAATTTGAGTATTTATAAATTAGTGCTAGGTTAAATGTCCCAATTGAATTAGGGGTGTTATAATTAATGGCTTAAATTGCTTAATTTACTAGATTTAATAATTTCTATAATTGATTGGCTTAGTTAATCGGGTTGGAAATTTTATTTGAGAAATATTATAGAATTATAATTGAAAATGTTATATTTACTAAAGATGGATATGTTTTGAGATAATTAAATCAAAAATTGTTATTAAGAATTGTAGTTATAATAGGATGAGGGGTTTAATGAAATACTCTAGATTGGGGAAATATATATATAAATACTATTTAATATTTTATTTAAAAATTGACATTCTAGATATTAATTATTCGCATTATACCTTATGATAGGACACGGGGATAAAGTAGAGGATCGAACGACTTCATATCTGCTAACTAACTCTGTATAAGATCGAGGTAAGTAAATAATTAGTACTCTCTATATATGTGTTCTTTCTTTGTGATACTACCTTTATGTAAGTTTATGATTCGTACTAGAATTTATCTATTTTGAATTCTATAAGTTATTGTCATTTGATTTGAATGATTAATGTTGTGGAAGTGAAATGACGAGATATATTGAAATGTTCTATTTATTGAATGATGTGTTGTTGGTGCTTGCCAATGATAATGTGCTCGTATGGGCTATTACTTGACTAGTTGGCTTACAAGAACGGTGATATGTGGAATTGAGGAAGTGGTGGAAATTGAATGTAATTATGAGATGAATACCCCTTGATGTTGTTGAATAGCCTATGAGGCAAAATGATATGAAAGAGCTATGATGCGATGTGAAAAGAGCTATGATGCGAAACGAAAAGAGCTTAAATGTGAAATGAAAGAGCTATGATGCGAAATGAGATTGATGAGCCTGTGTGGCATGTCAAGGGGATTCATGTATATATATTAAAGAATAGTGAGGTTGAGTTAGTAGAGAAAACCACTATATCACCTTTTTGGTAAGCCAACTAGGAAAAGACAAGTTTGATTGATTGTCGTGTTATGAGATGACTACGTGGAGAAATGAAATGAAATGTGCTTGATCAAATTGATTATATTTTATATACGTTGCTTAATTTGTCTTGTTGAAACTATATTTGAGGTGCGTATATATCGGGTGCCGATTATTTACTTATTGAGTTGCAGGCTCATCCCTCTGCTAATATTTTTGAGGTGTAGATTTTACTGTGCCTATTCACGACAACTAGGCTCACGTTTTGCATTCCAGTTAGGTCGGGCCAGTACGCAGTTTTTTCCTCATCATAAATAGAAATAGACGTCTCATTTTGGATTAAAAACGAGAATGGCATGTGAACTAACTATAACGGTTCCATTCTTGTCATACTTGATATATGTATATGATGTCGTGAGATCTTATTTTACTCTTTATTGATGAGTTGATGTGTGAGCTTGCCCTTCTTCAGTTGGGGGGGGGGGGGGTATTTATAACCATATTCGGACGGAGGGTCAATACCCCTATGGCCTCGTATGATATCTTTTGCTTGATCTTCCCAAGATTCTATCGGATTTTCGGGGATCTCATTAGATCTGCAGTACTTTGTCATGAATCATTACGAGGCCTTAATACGACGCCTTTTCTTTATGAGGCCGCCGCTGCCTTATTCGAACCCGTCTTGGTTGTTCCTCGTATCATCACAAGTGCAGCTGACCAGTTTTAGGTCGTATTTTTATGAAGTCATCCCTAATGCCTCGTCGCAAAATGATACGAGGCCCTTTCTTTGCGAAGTTATCCCCATGAGGTCCCTCGTAGCCTTCCTCTTGTTCGCCTTCTTCGTATCCCTATCTTCTGCCCACATCATCAGTCCCTCAAGTTCTTTGTCGCATAATCTTTTGATTAGGCGGGAAGGAACTTTTGAAAATCTTTTCGATTTGAACTCTTTGGCGGTCTTCTAGGCTTTAACTTCCGCCTCTTCATTTTTACCCCTATCCACTCCAATGATTGCCCTGCATAGGTTCACTGCCCTTTTCACTGTAGGTCCTTTCCACGTGTCCTTTCCCCGTCCGATCGTTTCAACTTCCACCTTTCTCTTTCTTGGACGCGTGTCTTTTTACTGCCTCCTTTCACCTTCCCTTCACGCAATATATATACTTGAGTGTATGTTGGAGCTTTCTCTTTCAGTATCTCTAGTCAAGACCCATAGCATTCCTTCATCCTCCTCGCGTATTGCACCTTCGTCTTCCCCGATCGTCCAAGTTACTCTTTTACTCCTTTTCTTTACCCCCTTTTTGCGTGATTTTTTCTTTTTTGGGATGCGGCTGTAATGGGTGTGTGGCCTGCGTAGTTCATGGACTGTGGTTATACCACCTCCGATTGGACATCCTCCGGTTCCTCCTTCTCATCTCCTCCTCCTCCTACTCGTTCTTTACCTTAAAAAATCAGGGGAAAGATGACCCGTCGCACTAGGGCTTCCTCCTCCAAAGAGGCCTCCTCTTCTTTGGCTAACGAAATCTCCTCCGATAGTTTCGCTGTAATCTCCTCCCTCCCCTCAAAAATGTCTTCCAAGTCTATAGTGAAGACCATCAATCTTCTGGGTCTTCCCGAAGGGTTCGAGATTCTAACCCCCATAGAATATTAACGGGTCAACAACCCTCCCCCTGGGTGCGTGACCGTATACGCGGCCCAGTGTGTTTCTGGGCTTCGTTTTCCCCTTCATCCATTTCTGGTTGATCTTTTAGTGACTCTAGGAATTCCTCCAAGTCAGTTGAACCCTAACTCTTATAGGCTAGTGGTCGGGTTTCTTTAGTGCTGTCAGCTCTACCACATAGAACCTACTGTCGAAAATTTCCTAGGTGTCTTCTCCCCAAGACTCACCCTAGGGAATGTTTCTTTCATTTTTCTCCCCGCCCAGGCCTAATGTTTATCCACGACAAACCCTCTTCTTACGGGGCCTGGAAAAATCGCTTTTTCTTTGTTCGAAAAGCTGAATGGGAGGTACCTCTGATTTGGCGGTCTTCTCTAAATGATTTGCCTTCCATAAACTTTGAGTTGGTGAAGGAGAGGGTGAAGGCCGCAGGACTTCTTGACCATGGTTTCAAGGCTAAGGCCTTAGTGGAGGAGGATCTTTTGATTTTGGCAGGCCTTCATCTTGTCCCTGACACTTATAACCGGACCTGAGAGTCGCTACTTCCGCCAACGTAAGTATACTTCCGTTGTCCTCGTACCTTTCTGTTTTTTTTTTTTTTGGTATTTTAACATTTTCTTGCAGAGACCATGATGAACCGTGCTACCGTTTGCAAGTTCCTCCTAGAGAGCGTGCCTTTCAACCCCCTATCTTCTTCGAGTACGAGGTCAGCTTCGGCCACTCCTTCCGACATCCAATCGAGCGGCCGAAGCCGATCCCCTTCTCGTACGCCTCCGATCGCACGACCTAGCTCCGTTTCTCCTAGCCTGCCCCCAATTAGACAAGGCGACCCCTCCTTGGAGACTCCTATGATCGAGGTGGAGACCTCCCCCGAAGGTGATACGACCCCTGTTCTTTCCTATCTTCCGCTCGTGCCCCTATCGGAAGTGGGATCCAGTTTCCAGAAAAGACCGCGTATCGAGGAGGCACCTCAGGTGGAGAAGGTCCCTTCGTCCGATCCCGCCCAGGCGGCCGCTTCTGCCTCTTTCCCTCTGCCAGTAATGACTCCTCAGTTTAATCCGAAGGCGGGGGTGTCTATATGTGCAAGGCGGTGAACAAGGGCGATGTGGAGTTCTTGTCCGGTCGGTCCATGGAGAGTCTAGGGCATTTGATATTGTCTCAGACTGCCATGGTAAAACCCTAGTTTCTCTCTCTCATTTTTTTTTTTTGTAACCTTCTGCCATCTCGTTCATTTTACCTTTTTTCTTTTTCAGACTCCTCCAATCGTCATGGCCATGATTGAACGTTTTGACAAGATGAGGGCCAATCTCGAAGCTGCTCTGACCCAGCTTAAGGGAGGTTGTATCCAGGTGGAGTCTTTGAAAAACCAACTGGCTGATGAAGAGTCTAAGTCTTGGGAGGAGATATCCTTGTTGAGGGCTCAGCTGGAAGAAAAGGATCGCCAAATGTCCGTGCAGGCGATGGAGATAGAATCTCTTCGTACGACTTCTCTTCAATCATATTCGAGGGGCCGTGAGGAGGGCTTGCAGGCCGGTCATTCTGCAGCTGTTGCTGCCTACAAGGCTTCACCGGAATATGCAGAGGAAGTTTTTAGGCAGGGTTCCTCTTTCTATGCTGACGGTTTCACGGTTTGCGTTGAACAGTTCAAGAATCTAGGCAATCTGCCCCCAGACTTCGACTCAATTTCCTGGATATGAGGGCGGATGGTTTCGGCAGGATCGGGGGCGTGGGTCCTTCAGAGTATCGGGCTTTTCATTTCCTTTTTGTCCCCCTTTTGGTTGATCGTTCTTGTAATAGCGCCTTTGTACGAACGCCTTTTGTTTAAGTTTTATCGAACGTAGTGATGCTCCTTTCTCTTTTGTCATCTATTTCTGTGTTGATGGCACCAATACATTTTGACGAAGCAAAATTTCTCATTTTTTGTTTCTACCAAAAGATTTTGACCAATGTTTGAAGTTGGAGCCCTCTTAAAAATCTTCGATCACCCTGTGCCAAAGGGCCTTCAGGACTTCCCTTTATCTTTAAGTAAATAGGACTTCCGGTATTTCACTATGTATCTTTAGAGATCCATTAAAATTTCAAGGTTCCGCTTTGAAGGGGCTGAAAGAAGAATCTTCTGCTTCTGATGTGTCGGCCTTTTTCAAAAGATTTCGGGGAGATTGATCCCTTTGAATTTTTACCTCGAGGGACTGAGGTTTCACTGTCGTTGTACTTTTGAAGGTTTTTATTTGAGGAGTTGAGATTTCGAGGCCTATTACTTCTTTTTGGAGAATTTTATTCGAGGGGCCGAGATTTCGAGGCCCATTATTTCTTTGCGGAGAGTTTCATTCAAAGGGCCGAGATTTCGAGGCCCATTACTTTTTTTTGGAGAATTTCATTCGAGGGGCCGAGATTTCAAGGCCCATTACTTTTTTTGGAGAATTTTATTCGAGGGGCCGAGATTTCGAGGCCCATTACTTCTTTTCGGAGAATTTCATCCGAGTGGCCGAGATTTCGAGGCCCATTACTTCTTTTCGGATAATTTCATTCGAGGGTTTAGGGTTTTATTCAAAGGGTTGACGCTTCGGGACCTTTTATTTATCAAAGAAAAGATACAACTCGTCTTTAGGTTTTCTGTTCCTTGGACAAGGAGAGTCGGATACGGTTATCCCTTTCAGATCTTCAACAGTAGAATTTTTTGAGGTTCCCAATGCTCCAGGTACGAGGGATGGTTTCGCCTTCCGTTCCTTCTAGCTCATAGGTTCCCTCCATCAGGATCTTCTTGACTTTATAGGACCCTTCCCATTTTGGGTCTAGCTTTCCCACGCTCTCTGTACCTCAACCCTTCGAAGCACTAGATCCCCGACCTACAGTATTCTTTCTCTCACCTTCGAATTGTACAGGTGCAATATCCTTCTCTTATAATTTTCTATTTTGGCTCGGGCGTCTTCCAACTCGTATCGCCTATGCTCCTCATTGAGCTCGTCATCGTAGAGGAGTGTTCAGATTGTTTGTACCCTTGTTTCCGCTGGGATCACTGCTTTCGATCCATAGGTAAGCAGGAAAGGGGTTTCTCCCATACTGGATCGAGGTATGGTCCGATACACCCATAGAACTTCGAGAATGTCTTCGACCCATCCCGTTTTTGCTTTTCCCAACCGGGCCTTTAAGGTTTGAAGTAGTATTCGATTGGTCACTTCCGTCGGTCCGTTCACCTTTGGATTTCCGACCGATGTGAAGACTTGCTTAATCTTTTTCTCCTGGCACCATCGCTGGAATTTTTTTTGCTTTGGAACTGAGTACCGTTGTCCGTGGTGATTTTCTGAGGAATCAAATCGACAGATCAAGCTCTTCCATACAAATTTAATTACCTCGGCTTCTGTGATTCGAGCTATGAGTTCAGCTTCTACCCACTTTGTGAAGTGATCCACATCCACAATTAGGAATTTCTTTTGTCCTTGCGGGGGAAGGAAGGGTCCTACTAGATCGATTCCCCAGTGGTCGAAGGGGCAGGCTATTGATGCATATTTTATGTTTACTCCCGGCCTACGATCGACGTTGCTATGTATCTGGCAATTCTCGCATTTCCTAACCATTTGCTTAGCATCTCGTCGTATGGTGGGCCAGAAGTACCCGTTCTACATAACCTTCGTGGCAAGACTTCGTCCTCCCGCATGATCACCATAGCTTCTTTCGTGGATTTCTTTCATGATGCTGAGCGCATCTTCGGGATCTACGCATCGTAATGCCGGTAATATGAATGACTTTTTGAACAAGTAATCTCCCTCCATGAAGAACCTGCACGATATTCTTTTGATGCGTCGTGCACCAGTGGCGTCCTCGGGTAATTTTCCCAACTCTAAGTAGCTCTTAACGTCATCCATCCAGGATGTGAGGCCCACGTGGTAAACTTCCCTTGTTCCGTCTTTTTCTCCTTCTCGTCGTATTCTTAGCAGTGTGATCTGCGGGGTGTTCACGTCCTGCATTCCTCCTCCTATCCGTGCTAGTGCGTCTGCTCGGGAATTCTGTTCCCGCGGAACCTGGATGAGCTCACAAAGCTCAAACCCCGCTATCCTTGCTTTTACCATTCGCAGCAATCGGATCATTTTGTTATTCTTGGCCTCGTATCCCCAATTATCTGTTCTACCACCAACTTCGAGTTGGTGTGCGCCCTGATTTTTCGGGCCCCTAACTCTTCAGCCATCCGTAGCCCTGCTAGCAGCGCCTCATACTCTGCTTCATTATTGGTCATGGTTCCATCGAACGATAGGGCGAAGCATGTTTGTACTCCTTCCCGATTAATCAGCACCACTCCACCTCCTGATCCCTTTTTGGCCGAGGATCCATCGACGTGTAAGGTCCAAGGCTTTTCTGGGGTTCCGTCAACATCCGTAGCTTCTGTCGCTTCGACTAGAAAATCAGCTAGGGCTTGCGCTTTTGAGGCTGTCCATGATCTGTATTCTAAGTCATATTCGTGAAGTTCATACGACCATTTTACCATTCGTCCTCCTATTCCTCGTTTGAGGGCCTGTTTGAGCGGGTGGTTCGTGAGGACTGTGATGGGGTGAGACAGGAAGTACGGCCTTAACTTTCGAGCTGTATATATGAGGGCCAACAAGAGTCTTTCTAAATATTCATATCGCGCCTCAGCTCATTGCATCATGTGACTAGTGTAGTATATGGGTAGGTGAGTTCCGTCTCGGTTCCTTACGAGCACTGAACTAGTGGCGGCGTGGGACAAGGCCAGGTAGACTTACAATCTCTCGTTTTCCAGAGGTTTAGCCAGCAGGGGGGTTAGTCAAGTACATTTTTAACCTCTTGAATGCTTCTTGACATTCCTGGTCCCATTGGAAGTTTTTCGGATTCCTTAGGACCTTGAAGAAAGGCAACCCTTTATCTGCCGATCGCGATATGAACCGGCTTAATGTCGCGATTCGCCCGGTTAGCCTCTGTAGTTCTTTAATAGTTCGAGGCTCTTTCATGTCCAACACAGCCTGTATTTTATCTGGGTTGGCTTCGATGCCTCTCTGAGTCACCAAGTATCCTAGGAATTTCCCTCCTTCTACGTCGAACACACATTTTTCAGGATTAAGCTTCATTCCATATGTCCTTAGGCAAGCGAAGCATTCTTTTAAATCCAATAAGTGATGTTCCTTCCGTTGGCTTTTGACCAGCATGTCGTCGACGTAAACTTCCTTGTTCTTCCCTATTTGCTTAGAGAAAATTTTGTTAACCAATCTCTGATATGTAGCTCCGGCGTTCTTTAATCCGAAGGGCATGACGTTATAACAGAATAACCCCTGTTCTGTGATGAAGCTAGTTTTTTCCTGATCCCCGGCCGTGAGTTTTATCTGGTTATAACCCTGGTATGCGTCCAATATGCTGAGCCTCTCACATCCCGAAGTAGAGTCTACGAGCTGGTTAATGCGGGGGAGTGGGTACGAATCCTTAGGGTAGGCCTTGTTTAAATCAGTGAAGTCCACGCACATCCTCCATTTCCCTCTTTTTTTCGGCACGAGCACCACGTTAGAAATCCAATCGGGGAATTGTACTTCTCGTATATGTCCTGCTTCTAACAGCCGCTCTATCTCTTCTTTTACTATCAGGTTCCGTTCTTTCCCAAGAGTTTTTTTTCTTCTGTTTGACCGGCCAGCACCCATCCACCACGTGTAACTTGTGCTCGATGATTCCAGCACTTATCCCGGGGGATCGTCCTTTTCCCCATTCAAATACATCGCTATTCTCCCATAGGAAGCAGAGTAGCGTGGTTTCCTCTTCGATGGGTAAAGATTTCCCTACCCGAATAACTCTACCTTCATGGTCGGGTCCTAGGTGTACCTCCCTTGTTTCTTGGCTAGGTTGTACTTTCTGGTTTTCTTCCTCTTGCACTCCTACGCTGGACAATTGCTTCAAGGCCTCGTTCCGACATTCCCGTGCACGCGTTTGACTGCCTTGTACCTCCGCTACTCCAAGGGGAGTTGGAAACTTCATTTTTAAGCAGGATGTTGATACGACCGCTTGCACCGCATTTAATGTGGGCCTTCCAAATATCATATTGTAACCAACTTGAGGTGAATCTACTACGAGGAATTTTGCTATGTGTGTTCGAGTCATGGGTTCTTCTCCCACGGTTATGGGTAATAATGCTTCTCCCCTGGTTCGTATAGTGCTTCCTTCAAAACCCATTAACGTGACTGATTATGGTTTGATGACCGTCTCCAATCCCATCTCTCGTAGTGCCCCAAGGAAAAGGATATCCACAGAGCTACCGTTGTACACCAAGATTCTTCTTACCTCCATATTAGATATGATCGCACTTATCACCATGGCATCCTCGTGGGGGAATATAATCCCCTACCGATCTTCATTTGTGAAGGTGAGGGGGACCGTATGTTCTTGACTATTTCTTTCGAGTTCCATTCCCATAATCCAACCGGACGCCAGCTCCCGAGCATGCCTTTTTCAAGTCGACTGTGTGAGACCGCCGTATCCCCCTCCCTCTATGACATTTACTATCTTTCTTCGTGGTTGTGATCTGATGTCCTTTCCTTGTGCGCCTATTCCTTCGTTTATCCTCCTCTTCCCTTTTCCTTTTTCACTCGCAGCGGTCCAGTCCTCTTCTTTCAGGTATCCTAGTCATGCGAATCATTCGATTTCGTCTTTTAACTGATGACACTCCTCTGTTGTGTGCCCTCTATCTTTGTGAAAGTCGCAATATCTAGATGATCTTTGCCTCCTTTCATCTCTCCTCATCTTCACTGGCCATCGAAGATGTTCGCTTTTTTCCATATTTCTTAACGCCTGCCTTTGTGACATTCCATGCGTGGCGTATACATGTACTCTATGCTCGCCTTCCTGGTAGTGATGCAGTCCTCCCTCATTTCTTCTTTCCTTCCTGTGTTGATATGATCCTCGGAGTTCTCGCGATTCTTATATGAGGATAAATCTTTCGGCTCTAACCAGGAGTTCCTCCCAGCTGGAGGCCGGTTCTCCGATAAGAGAATCGGCCAAGCCTCCGTTTTTCAATCCTTGAGCAATAATACTTGACAGGAGCTCTAGGCTTATGTTGGGCACATCGAGAATTTCTCCCCTAATCCTTTGCATGTAGCTCCTAAGGGACTCCCCTTCCTCCTGGATTATTGTGAAGAGATGTCCTGGGGTTTTGGGGTGCCTTATGTTTCCCGCGAAGTGATGCACAAAGCTTTGGGCCAATTGCTTAAAAGTTTCAATGGATCCCTGGGCAAGTTGTGAAAACCACGTCTGCGCTCGTCCCACTAGAGTGGTCCGGAATGGAGAGCCTTTCAGAAACACGTAAGTCATCTCCTTGTCCCGATGGCGGCGTGTCTTCCGAGTGGTTCTCCTGGATTTCTCCTGATCCCAAGAGGACCTTCTTTCTCACCATCTTCTCTGGATTAGAGTATTCTCATAGACGGCGCCAATTTGATGTCGTGAGATCTTATTTTACTCTTTATTGATGAGTTGATGTGTGAGCTTGCCCTTCTTCAGTTGTAAGCAGGGGTATTTATAACCAGATTCGGACGGAGGGTCTATACCCCTATGGCCTCGTATGATATCTTTTGCTTGATCTTTCCAAGATTCTATCGGATTTTTGGGGATCTCATTGGATCTGCAGTACTTTGTCATAAATCAGTACGAGGCCTTAATACGAGGCCTTTTCTTTATGAGGTCGTCGCTACCTTATTCGAGCCTGTCTTGGTTGTTCCTCGTATCATCACAAGTGCAACTGACCAGTTTTAGGTCGTATTTTTACGAAGTCATCCCTAATACCTCATCGCAAAATGATACGAGGCCCTTTCTTTGCGAAGTTATCCCCATAAGGTCCCTCGTAGCCTTCCTCTTCTTCGCCTTCTTCGTATCCCTATCTTCTGCCCACATCAGTATATATGATCTTGTGGATGAGTTGATAAATATTCTTATGGTGATGATGAGACTATGTGTATATATACCCAGCAGGGACTAGATTATGTGCGTATATATATACAGGGTTTACATTAAATGTGATATTTAGGAGAGATATAGTCGTAGTGCCGTTAGAGGGTGCTACAAAACATCAGTTGTTAGCAAGGTTTTCCCCCTTATGTCCTGAAATTAGGAAAAACAATATACATAGGGGATGCAATGTGCGAATCATCTACAGTATGGGACCAAAATTAGAAACATATCCACTTATGGGACCAAAAATGTAATTTACCCGCAAAAAAATTACATAAACTTTCAATTTACCCCTTATTTAATATTTTCATGTAATAATTTTGTACTTATAAGGAAAAATCGTAATGATGTTAACCTCACTTCATATGTATATATCACATTTATCCCCTTATATATATATAAGTATAAAAATATACATGAAAATATTAAATGAGGGGTAAAATTAAAAAAATATCTAATTTTTTTGCTTATATCAGCTATTTTCATCCAAATTCTAACGAAATGGGGTTAGGTGTAAATAGAGAATTTTTGAAGGGGGTGTAAGTATAGTTGTAAAACTGTTCTGGAAAAAATGTAATTTTACATTTTTAGAGGGGGTCTAAGCGTAACTAACCTTATTCACAAATATAGTGGAGTTGTGAGTGTTTAAATATGGTAAGATGTAGGCATTTATGGTGTATTTTATATATAAAAAATGACTTTTAACACCCTCATAGATAATTTAATATATTACTGATATATCCATCACATTTTGATGTTAAATATTCCTCGGTCAAAATACAGTTTGGATTTTTAACACAAAATGATGTTGTATTTTGTTATTTCTTTAACAAATTATACAATCGATATATTTAAAAAAATACTTATGAATTTAACGTATATATATATATATATTGAATAGAACACGAGATGTATACGCAACACAATTTTATATGTAATCAAAGATCCTATGGATTATTATATATAACAATGGTTCTATGTCATCTTTATGGTAAAATTGTAAACTATTCAACATTTTAGTATCATTTCATAGTATACAGACCCATGCTTTTGCGATTTTAAAATTAACCCTATGTTCCTTTAAAACATAAAAATTTAGTCTTAAATGTTGCAAAAAAGACCCTTTTTTGCAACGTGTGAGATCTTTTATGCAACATAGGGATTTTTTTTTTTTTTTGAATGTTTTTGGATCCTTTTTTGCAACTTTTAAGGAAACATGGGGTTAATTTTAAAATTCTGTAAAACGTGGAGTCAAGTATGAAATGACCTTAAACTATAGATTAGTTTTACAATTTTGCCTCATGTCTATTATATATAACATAATGTTGCATCTCGTATTTTACTTAGGTCCCGTTTGGTTCATGTGATTAATCATGATAAAATTACTTATGATGCCTAATCACACGTTAGTTAGCATTATTAGAACCCGGTATTACTACCAAACCCAGTCATATTTATCAAAATTTATGGGATAATAGATCCCACCTATGAAGTGGGATGCACAATCCCACAAATTATGATAAGCCAGTATTAAAATTTTTCTTCCTCATTTACCCTTCCACTCTCTCTCTCTCTCCCGATCTCCACTTCCCCCCATCTTTCTCCCTTTTTCTCTCCATCCATCTATTTCTTCTCCCCATAAATAACATTGACCTTTTTAACTTTGCATTTCTTATTACTTGAGAACTATATGCATGAATAAAAAAATGTATTTCAAATTATAATAATAAAATAATAGAATATAATAAAAAATATTACTTCTTTCTTTTTCGATTTGAGAAATATTTGAGTTAAATTAATTACTAAATTGAATGTATATTTCAACTTCTACGTCATATAAGTTAAGAAAAAGAAAAGGAAATATTCCACAAATTATTTTATTTTAAGCAATTATATATCAATAAACAATTTAGAGTTTTTTTTTTAATCATTCGCAAGGTCCAATATAAATGTAAATAACTTAAAAGAGGATACCTTTAATAGTCTTTTTATTTTTAATCATACTTTATAATTCGTTCAACCAAACACCATATTATATTATTACGTGGATATCCAACATACAATACCTCAAACCAAACAACATATAAATGTAAGATGGAATTAACTATCATTCAATTTTCCATCTCACTCAATCCCATCACGCCTACACTACAAAAAAATGCGGGAATTATAACGGGGTTAGGAATGGTTGTTTTTTTTTTAAATCTAATTTGGAACGGAAAAAACTCGGTGGATGAAACTGGACCAGAATTTGGAATGGGAGACCTTCCGTCATAATTCACAGCGTTCCTAATATTTAGGAACAGTAATACAGTGATCGTTCCTATTTTGGCACCGCTTTTTACGCACATACTAAATACCGTTCCTGATTCTATTTGTTTGTATGAATATGTAATTTGTGTATTTGAATCACTCAATTATTATTTGGAACGATTAGCTTATATATTTTTTTGACATAATTTGGAACGGACTTTGCAACTTGATTTGCATCAATTTTAATGTATGAAAGATGCATTTTTCTGTTATTTTTGGTATACATTTTGGAACGGTTTGTTTTTATTCGGGTGATAGATATTGAAACAATATGCGGAACTCTAATTGAACCTAACTTTGAAATGTCCTTAGGAACGGTGCTGATCTTTATTTGGAATACATTGTTGGCACTGTTTTAGGATATGTATTTGGAGCGACAACAATGATATATAGTGATTAACTTTGGGGTACACTTAGGCATGGTTTTGTCTCTTATTTGAAATCCAATTATGGAGCAGTTTTAGAACGGTCATCGAAATTGTGGGATCCAGGTTTGGAACGGTTCACTTGATATTTTAGGTCATTCCTAACCGCTTAAAAGACCATTCCTAAATTATTTATTATTTATTTTTTGTAATTTTTCGATAATAATTATTTATATAAATAAAAAAATATTATTGTTTTTTTAGAATTTGGTTAAATAATTAAATATTGAATTATGTTATGCAATTCACATAAAAATATGCATAATTACAAAAAAAGATATATTAATAAAAAAAATCATAATCTACACCCGATCCCCCTCATCTTCATTGTCCATGTCGGCATCGTCTGGGTCACGGGAGTCTGTCGGAGGCTATGATGCGCAGGCAGTAGAGGTGTTGGTCTACATGGACTTCATCATGGCCATCATGTCGACCATCATCATCTTGAGTCAGACCATCCGATCCTCCGTGTCCCACGGTCACAGTGGCGGTGGCTAAGGCCGTAGGCCACAGAACCAAGGCCAAATACACGATCCTTGTTCTTGCCCTCGACGCTGTCAGCCACAGATCCTACTCGATCATCGCAACCGAGCCTCTATTTCGGCCGGAATATCACTAGAATCGACCGTGGCCTGAGGCTGGCGATCCTCCAACAGCTTCTGGAACGTCTCCTGCAAAACAAACCAAAATATTATTATTCTTGCAAAAAAATAAAGGAAAATAATTTAAAACTACAGTTACTTACCCCCACCTATGCTGTTCTCGGGCCGCTCCAGCCGCCATCGGACTTCTTCTTGTAGCATCTGGAGAATAACTCCATCTGCTTCACTGGCGGACCGAGCGACAAGAAATGAGCAGTTACAAAGGTTTATTTAATATTGATAAAAGCTTTTAAAAAAAAAATTACTTACCATCTTCCTCTTGTGTATGCCCACTGAGGAAGAACCCCCACGATAGACAGTAGATGATGCCGCAGGGTTGGCTGATGAGTTGGCCTTGTTTTTGGTGGACTTGTTCTTGAACTCCTTGCTGGCCCAGTACAGCTGGAGCTGGCGCCAGACCTTGTTCGCCAGCCACACCAGCTTCATCAAAGACTGTTTGCGAGAGTGAAGCGCTTGCGGATGAACTTCCCCACCAACATGCGAAATACGCAGAACATGGATTCATCGTAACAGTCCCACCAGTACGTCATCTACAATATCACAAAAGAAGAAAGAAATTGTTAAAATATTTAATAAAAAAATTTAAATTTATACGATTAGATAGAAATTAAAAAAAAAAAATACCCTGATGCTCTCGAACCAGAAGTGTTGGTGCTCTAGTGGCACCTGGAGCAAACATCCCCAAGGGTGGGGATAGTGTCCTCGCACCATTGTGTTGATACGCCTGTATATATTGCGCTCAACCCTAAAATACCATATTAATTAGTACTTATGAAAAAAAAAGTCCTAAAACATAACAAAAATTTTGAAAAAAATGGTACATCGCGTTGGCGAGGGTGATATACTGGCACGCTGATGGTGAGGGAACTGGTAGTGCAGGTGGTGATGCTGGGTGTGGTGCAGCCCATGATGGGCCGAATCTACTGCCGGTACAGGAATAGACGGTCCGGGCTCCTGTGCGGTTGGTAGCGGAGTAGACGTGTCTATGTCCGGATTTGCTGGCTCAGTCGATGATGGTGGTGGGGGTGGTCGGAACGTTGCTTCCCCAACCTGAAAAGCAGCACCCGAGGGTAGTGGAACCGATAGGCCACGACCACGACCGCAGTCTCGTTTACCTCCTCGAGGAGGTAGATCTCTACTAGATATGATCTATAATTTTTTTCAAAATATTAGTTTATGAATTTTTATAAATAATATAATTAATAAATTATTTTAATAATGATAATTTTCTCAAATTTCATAATTAATCTAATTATAAAATTTTTTCTAATAATTATGTAGTTAATCTAATCCTTGAAAATTTTCCTAAAATGTATACTAAATCTCATAATTGTTTTCTAAAATGTATACTAAATACCAAAATTAATCTAATAAATTATAAGTTTATTGAAAACTTTCCTAAAATCTATACTAAATCCTAAAATTAATTTAATAATTTCTAGATTCTTGAAATTTTCCCCATAATGTATACTAAATCTCAAAATTATTTCCTAAATTTTCAAGAATTACACTAAATCCATATATTTCCTATATCCTTATAGTATGTACAAATATAATTATATATTATAATAATTAGTACCTATATTTTCATATATCCTTACAATATATTATATGTAACCCACATAGATTTAAAAAAAATCACATAAATTTTAAAAAATTACCATAAAATTCATAATAATTCCATAAAATTTACACAAAATTCGCAACAATTTTAAAAAATCTCTAAAAAATTTTAGAAATTTTTTGAAAATTACACAACACAGAAAATCAAAAACAGATTTTCTGAAATTTCACAAAACGGAAAAATAATTTCAAAAATTCATAAAAATTAAGAAACATTACAGAAAATTTATAGGGTTAATTACACTGACCTCCCCTACTACTATGGGAATATACAAATTCCCCCCTCTTAGTATGAAAGTTACATAAACTTCCCTTCCAAATATATCTACCTTACAAATTGCCCCTTCCGTTAGTTAAGATTTCATTGATTTCATAAAAAAAAATTGTTCTAAACTTCCTATAATATCCTCAACCTGAATAACTTTATTTTCTATGACTTAAATACTCTTAAGGGATAATTTGATGTAAAGTTAATAAGGGTGTATACTCGTAACTTTTAGTAAATTATTTTATAACATTTTTTTAATCAAATATTGTGTATGTGTAGGTTGTGATATTAATTTCTACTCCTAGCAATCATCAAAGCTTGCAAATTTTGTTGAAATTATATTATTTTATAGCAAGTAATAAAATAGAGTTTATATTATGTTAAAAATTTTGAGAAAAATTTCATTATTTTAGCCATTTTTACTATGCCGAATTATAATTTAAACAAGTCAATTTTAGTGTATTTTAATTCTTAAAGTTCTATACGTTACAATTCCTAGAAAAATGAAGACATACATATATTTTTAAATTATTTGAAGAAAAACTTTTTGCCTTCTTTTTCATTTCAAATAAAGAAAATAAAAAAATACTTCTATTATTAATTTTATTAAATTATTTTTAGTTTTATAAATGAGGGCAAAATGGTAATTTAAGCACTTATTATTAAATTTGACTAACACATGTTAGCTAGAAGGGACAATTTGTAATTTTTATAGTAAGAGGGGAGAATTTGTATATTCCAATAGTAAAAGGGGAGGTGAGTGTACTTAACCCAAATTTATAAAAATTCCAGAAAATTTATACCAAATTCCCAACAATATTCAGAGTGATCCACTAACTAATTACATATTAACAAACAGAAAATTTACACATTCACATACAATAATTCACATATTCAAAAAATATCATCAAATATAAACCCAAAATATCAACAAATATCAACACAATTTTCACAAAAAATTAAAACTAGAAAGAGAGAGTGAGACCTACCTGAGAGTGGCGGCGGATAGAGGAAGGGTTGTAGAGAGATAGAGATACGATGGCGCGCAATGCTGGCGGCGGCACAGTAGTGGTGGTGGCGCAGTGGTGGTGGTTGCACAGTGGTGGTGGCTCGGAATGGTGGTGGCTCAGAATGGTGGTGGCAGACGGTGGAAGCATAGTGGTGGTGGTGGTGAGAGCAGGCAGAGAGAGAGACAAAGAAAGCGAGAGAGAGAGAGAGAGAGAGAGAGGGGGGGGGGAGGGGGGAGAGGAAGAATGGGAAAGATCTATCTAAGTGTCATATATATATATATATATTAAAATTTTGGAACGGTTACCGTTTCAAATTGTAATCCTGAAACTGTTTCTAAACAACAAAACGATGTTGTTTTGTACCAAAGACGACAACGTTTTGTACCTAAAACGACGACGTCATATTTAAATATTACCATTCCTAAAACAATTTCAATTCAGCAAACGATGTCGTTTTATATGTAAAACAACAATGTTTGACTTCTTGGATTCATACTTATATACTATAGGAATGGTCTTTTACCAGACAACCCGTTACCATTTCCGTTCCTAACGGTCGATACATCGTCATTTTGTTAACAGTATACTATAATCGTTCCAATTATATTGGAGAACTGTTCCTATTACTATTCCAAAAAAACATGTTATTTTCCTAGAAAATTAATAAAAATTATGGTTTTTAAGGAAAAATATGAACCGGACACATTAATATTCACCTTGATATTCACTAAATTAGCAATTGACGCCAATTGAGATTGGGTGAAACCGTTCCACAACTGTTGGTTGGTAGCATGCACTATATCAAAAAATAGTCTGACAACCCAGACACATAATCGTAGGCCCCTCATCATAATATGAACTAGGCCCAGAATCAGAAGGACAATACCTCGTACTATCATCAGACACACCCTCCTGGTTATAAGAAGCCCAGAAAGCTAGCCCAGCGGCTTCAAAAACCATCATTTGCGCCCAATCCATCTGCTCTGCATCACCCCAATGCGTACTACCCTCTTCCTGAATGGCTGGCGTTTGCTGCTGCTGAACAGGGGCCACGGTCAATGCACCAAATTACTCTTGCACCCTTTCCTCGCCATGTTATGTCCAATTATAATACTCCGGTATAAATCCTTTCATACACAAGTCGAAATTTACCTCGTCCGATGTTTTGAATCTTTTATTTTTGCACTTTCGACATGAACACTTAATCTTCTCTTCGTTCGTATATGCACACTGAGACTTGGCCCATTCAATAAATGCAGTAATACCATCCTCAAAATCCGGCGTCACACCCAGCAGGTCCCGATCATATATCCATCTCCTCAACTGTTTTAACATGATTAAACCCTACACATGCAATTGAAAAAATAATTAAATAAGCAGAATAAATTAATATATATACAACTATTAGTTAACTGCGTGCATTTTAATCGACCAGGAAGGGTTTCAAGTTGCTACCTGAACAAAACAACTTCGAAGAACAATGAAATTTAACAGAGATTGGTGATATTTTCGTTTATATGAATAAAATGCAAGAGAGAGAGTGAGAAGAAATGAAATGGAGAGAGAGAGAGAGAGAGAGAGAGAGAGAGAGAGAGAGAGAGAGAGAAGAAATGAAATGAAATGAAGGGAACATATATATAAAAATTTCTGGAATGGGCATTAGAATGGTAATTTAAACTCCAAAGCTAGCCGTTAAAATCTAGCCATTGAATCAGCATTAGGAACGGGTCCAAACACAGCAACAGGAACACGCATATAGCCATTGTAGTATATTTGGAATGGGTATTGTAATACATAATCTCTTATGTACTTGAACCGTTCCAAATTGTAACATACTTTGGGACAGTTCTTGCAACTCTAATTTAGTTTTGATAAGTACCATAATTAGGAACTGTAATTGTATTATAACGTTTTCATTAGGACAAAAATCATCTCATTTTGTACTTCATTTTGGAATATGGGACCAGGATTTGGAGCAATATGCATTTTACATCCACTAACCATTCCAAAAGACACATATGTATTTCAAATTGTAATACAAATTTTTTCCGTTCCTGGTTTGGAATGGGTGTTAACTCCACGTTGGAACACATGTTTTGGCACTGTGTTCCTAACGGTCTTGCTGTTCCAATACATTAGGATTTATCACAACACGTATATAACGTCAGCAATGGGTTTCCGTTCTACAACAGTTTCTGTGACCATTCCGAATTGGACCGGTGTTCAGAACAGTCGTAGCAATCTACGCCAATTCCCACTTTGTTTTGGCAGTACTAATCTCCTATCATACAAATCAAACGAATCTTTAATGTATAAAATTCACTTTATTTATATATTTTAAAAAAATATTTTTATACACGTGTATATGTTAAAAAGGAAGGTCCAAACTGATTTTTAGAGACATTATTACTTATTTATTACCATTTTGCCGTAGAAGATTGAGACTAATTCTTTAAGACATCATTGCTTGGTTATTACTTGGTCTCATTAATGTCCTTATTCTGAGTTCTTCAAACATTTATGGGTCATTAATGTCCTTATAAATGTCGCAGTTAAAGTTATTTGTTGGATAATTTGAGAAATAGAAGAGCAATTAATTACATATGCTTCTTTAATTGTAGCAATCAATAAAATTATTATAAATTTTGTGGGTATATATATATGTGCAGAATGTTCTTAAGGACTTTCATGTGATCAATTGATAGAAGAAAGAATTAATGTTAACAGTTAGCTTCAACATGATTTGTGTATTTTAGTTACAATTTTAGTCCTACGCTATGGGAATTTTGCAATCTTAACCCCATGCTTTCCAAAATATCCAAAATTAGCCTCATAACTCAAAATGGGAAAATTGTAATTTTCGTCTGCTGTAATTTAGGGGGAGTGGAAATTTTGGTCCTGCATGAATTGATTTTTACAATTTAGTCCTGTAACTTTAAAAATTTGACAATTTTGGTCCCATTTGGACGGAAAGCCAATTTTAAACATTATGTGTCTGGCACATGCGTTTTTCCAGGGAAAAAAGACCAAAATTGTTAATTTTTCAAAGTTATAGGACTACTTGTGAAAATCAATTCGTACAGGACCAAAATTACCAACCCTAAGTTACATGATGAAAACTGCAATTTTTCCATTTTTTTAGTCCATTTGTTAGTACTCCTCTCAACACACACCCTATGCTAGGGGCACGTTAATCTGTGGTGTTTGAAAATTATATTTTTATGACTGTAATTTTTTGGATTATAGATTTTGTTAATCTATTTTCTCTAAGGGGTAAAAAATAGGGATTTTTTAGTGAAAAATAATATTTTTATAGTTTACTTGTTCAGCACTACCATTGCCAAACCCCTTACCATGGGCATGTTAATTTGCGAAACTTGAAAAATATATTTTGTGGCTATAATTTTTTAATTAAAAAGTGTTATTAATTTATATTCTCTATGAGTAAAAAAGAGTGGAATTTTCAGCGAAAAATATGAGTTTTTGTAGTTTATTTCTTTAGCACTTCCTTGAACATACTCCGTTGGGGCATGTTGATCTGTAATGCTTGAAATTTTATATTTTTATGGATCCAATTTTTTGAAGTATGAACTTTATTCATTTATTTACTCTAAGAAGAGTAAAAAATAGGTGATTTTTTTTTCGTAAAAATAATATTTTTATAGTCTATTTGTTCAACACAACCCTCACCAAACTAGGGGCATGTGGATGTATAGAGCCTGAAAAATATATTTTTATCACTCTAATTTTTTAATTGTAGACATTATTATTAATTTATTTTTTTATGAGGAATAAAAAAAGTGGAATTTTCAGCCAAAAAAATATAAGTCTTTTAGGGAAAAAAATTGCAAATTTCATTTTGTAACTTGGGGGTGGCAATTTTGGTCCTGTACGAATTGATTTTTCCAATTTACTCCTGTTGCTTCAAAAATTTGGCAATTTTGGTCCCATCTTGCTGGAAAGCCCCAATTCTCAAGGTCATGTGCTCGACACATGCGTTTTCCCCCCCAAAATTGCCATTTTTTTTTAAAATTATAGGACTAAATTGCGAAAATCAATTCGTACAGGACCAAAATTGCCCCCTCCAAGTTACAGGATGAAAATTATAATTTTCCCAACTCAAAATAATCTCTCAGAAAAAATAAAATACAAGTACATATATATGCCATAATACATGTATATAATTATCATATATTAACATCGCACTTACAATATAGCAAGGAAACATGCATGAAGAATACATCCGAAATTTGGGTAAAAAGCAATTTACCCTCCTATGTTATACGAAAATAACAATTTACACTCTTGTAAAAAATAAAACTTTCAATTTACCTCCTGTGTTTAAAAAATGACCAAAATATCCCCCTTACACGAGGGGAGTGATCACGCACCTATTTATTTATTTTTAAATTATTTGTATTTTTATTTTTCAACCGTTGAGTTTTATCTAACACAATCAACGGTTCATATACATCTACGATAATTTACAGTTCAATTAAAATCTTACTTAAATCAACAATTGTTATCTTATCTTCAAAATTCAACCGTTCGGATTCAATTTACATATATATATATATATATATTTATAAGAAAACATTCAAAATATATTTTTAAAAATATATGTAATATATATTTATGATATATATAATATACGTATGTATATATAAAAGATATGTATGATAATATATATATATAATATGTATGTATACTCTGTCACCGCCGTCGCCCCCCTCCCTCCTAGAGATGACAATGGGGCGGGCCTGGTACGGTTTTGTCAAAACCTGAGACCAGGTGACAAACCCGTACCAGACCCACCAAGAAAATTCTGGACCCGGGACCCGTTAGGTTGGACTCGGCGGACCCAATAGACCTGATTAGTATTTTTTAAATAGTAAAAAAGATATTTTTCAAATTTATACTACCATATAACTTTATAAATATAAGAAAATAATATTATTGAAAAGTTAATATATTTTTTGTAAATTTATATGTGCATATTTTAGCATTGAAATATTAAATTATGTGCTACTTATAAAAACATTAAAATGTTTATAAATTATTTACATCATTATTTTAGTTTATGAAACTATTAGGTCTATGCCTTATATATAAGTATAAAAAAAATTATACATACTTTTATATGTGTACAAATATATTTTATATGAGTAAAAAGTATATCTAATATAAGTATATATAAATAATACAAAAAATATAAAAAAATAATAGTAATTGGGGCGGGTGCAGGTCCAAGCCACTAAGACTCGGACCCACCCAATACCCGTTTAAGGCATCAAAACCCGCCCCAATCGGGGCGGGTTCGGGTGGCCGGGTCCAACTTGAACCCATTGCCATCCCTACTCCCTCGCCCTCCCAACGACGGTGCCCTCCTCCCTCCCTTCCCCTCCCAAGCTGCTAGCTCACATTTCTCTCCCCTCTCCTCCCCCCCTTCGTCGCCATCGCCCCACTTCCGTTGCCCTTTGTCGTCGTCGCTCGCCCCCTTTCCCCTCATCATCGGCGTGGCCGGCCTACCATTTTCTCCAATTTTTGTGTATTTTTTATTAACATTATATGTATACATTGTATATATATGTATAATTTATAATTAATATTTTGTAAAAACTTGTGCCCATAAATTAACCTTATTAAGGCACTTAAATATACAAAATGTGACTCCACTTCAGTGATGGGCTTGTCTTGTCGTCAACTAAAACTTTCTTTACGACACCATCTCGGTATTATTTGAAAGACTTTTCTTTTTTCTTTCAAATATCTCTAAGAATAACGGTTATATATCCAATTTATGAGAAATAATATTAGTGATATTTTACATTTTTATTTTATTTAAAGGTTTAATGCAATTTACCTCCCTATGATATTGCAAATGAGCAAATTACCCTCTATGGAAAAAACAGCAATTTACTTCCCGTATTCTTTAAAATGAAGCAATTTACCTCTCTAGATAGGGAAGCAAATTGCTCCATTTTAAAAAACATGGGGAGATAAATTGATTCATTCTAAAAAATACAGGATGGTAGATTGCTATTTTATTTTTTTTGGGTGGTAATTTGCTCATTTGCAATATCACAAGAGAATTTCTTGCATTTTTTTCTTTTATTTAATATTTTATTTTACTAATTCCCTTTTTTCACACTTTCCTGCTTCCCAAATAACTCACTCAAAAACTCACGTTCCGTCCTTCTTCCTTGTTAAAATAAGAACAAAAACTACAGAAAAGAAGAATCGGCCATGGAGGAAGCTGGAGAAGAAACCCTTTTCTGAAAGAAAACTGATCTTGGAATTATCACTATTACTTTGCATAAAGAGTCAAAGCTTACATTTATAGTACTAAGACACAGCTTAATTAACTAATCAGCTAACCAATTAACCAACTAATTGACAAACTAATTAACTAACTAAGCGTGTTCCACTTAACTAAGTCGCTTTGGCGACTTTACTTTCAAATACGTCTTCAGTAAAGGCTATGTACAAGTGATGCTGAAACAGAGTTATAAAATAACAAAGCTAACACTAACAAAGCTAACATTCCTCCTCTTTTCCACGTGTTCTTTAAGACGTGTTCTTCCCCTCTCCTCTTCTTTCTCTTTCCCCTCTATTCTTTTTTCTTTTCGTTAATTCTCTACATCACAAAATCACACTACAAGAAATATAATATTTAACCAGGGCTCATAGTCCTGATTATTAGTCATGGTTAATACTAAATAGTAGTAACAAATAATCATTGACCACGGCCACACAATGGTTGTGGCCGTAGTTTTTGTGAGTGTGACTAAAACATTTGCCATGTCTAAAAGCTGTGGCGAATGTTTTTACCACGGCTCTTAGCTGTAGCAAATAAGTTTTTCATAGTGGAAAAGCTAGTTTTTATATCGGTTTTTATTTAAAACGTAATTAATAATAGTTATTTACCACGAATTTTAGCCATAGTCATTAAAAATGTAGCCATTAAATACACTTTGCCCCCCTGAACTATTGTTGATGTAACGTTTACCCCCTGAACAAACAAATGTAACACTTACCCCTTAATTGGACAAAATTGTCACTCGTGCCTTGAATAATTATATTATTTTCAAAACATTTTGATATTTTTTATATTAAAATCATCACCAAATTTTTTTCTAACTAAAAAGAACTTTTAATGAGTGAAGAATTTAAATAAAAGATGTAGTAATAAGTCAATATCTATAATAGATATATAACAAACGTAATATTCCAACAACTCATATATACTTTTGAAAAAAATTTCACAATATATATGTTTAATCAAGAGTTAAAGACTTTTAGAAAAACAGATTAATAAATATATATTGCTATATTTTTTAAAGAAAATATATTTAAAAATTGGATATATAATTACTCATTTTTATCTAAAATTCAAATAGTTTATGTATAACTTAGTTTTATTACCAAATTAATAAAATCTTTTACATAAAGTTTTTTGTGTATTTATTGTACTCATTCATTAAGTGTAGTATATATGAGTTATTGCTTATATTTATTGTGTATTTGTTGTATATATATTAACTTATTACTCCACTTTTAATTTAAATTCTTCACTTATTAATTTTTCTTTTAGTTAGAAATTAATTTGGTGATGATTTAACATGCAAAATGCTAAATACAGTGAGAACAATATAATTATTTAAAGCATGAAGGGCAATTTTATCTAACTAAGGGGGTAAATGTTACACTTATTAGTTCAAGGGGTAATTGTTACATCATGAATAGTTTAAGGGGGCAAAGTGTATTTTACTTTTTTTTTTTTTCCCTAGTGCCATCTGATTCCAATAACAGGTAAACAATTTATGACTAATTGGACTATTTTTTTATTTTTTATTTTTGGTTGTTTTAGGTTTCAAGAACCAGCAATATTTTCCAATTATTTATTCAATTTTCGGGCAGAAATAAACAAAATCAAGTACTTAATTGTGTTTTTATTCACGTCCGATCATCGTACTAATAATTTTGTTATATGTTTTATTTAAATACGTACATAGGTATATATATTCTGTTCGTGTTTATGCATGTGTTTCCTTCAGTAAGAAAATGAATGTAGTTAAAATAATATAATAGTGGCTTTGACAGGGGTAGTACCCCATATATGCTGAAACGACATAAATACTCTTAAAAAGAGATTAAAATTGCATATGGGCCTGATGACCCGCGTATAACACAGTCGGGTCGTTATCCGCAACCACACCCGGACACGCGACTCAAAATCCGAACAAGAGGACCCGAGATCTAGACCCTTGGTCTCCTGACAGCTGAAGCCTTGAGATGACGCCACGTGTACCAGGCAAGTACACGCACTTGGCTTTATAAATACTCCTGTTCCACCGCATTAATGATAAGACATTTTGGATAGCATTTGACCTATCATTCTACTTAGATCGCATTTTTGCCATCTCGAGTCTGAGCTGACTTAAGCATCGGAGGGTCTTCGCCAGGGACGATCCCGGCTAGGCTCACGTTTGCTCTCTTCTCAGGTACCCTTACTTTCCAGGTGTCAGGTGGAGATCGCTAATTCTAGACGTCTCCAGAGGTCGCTACCTGCTACCCGCTACCCAGATCAGTCAAGCACAGACGTCACCAAAGATCGCTACCCGCCATCCGGATCAGTTGGTACCGTCTGTGGGAAAACTCTGAGAAGAGCACTTCAGATTCGAGATGGAAGGACCATCAGGAGGTGAACAAACACCAGGCGACTTTAACGAACCCATTTCGCGACCTGGAGAGCAAATTCTTCAGATCACCAGAAACGAATTGTAAAGGATGATCGATGAAGCTGCTAGGAACGCAACTAGAAACGCCATAGTCGAATATGAGAGGCGAACCGCGACCCCGTGTGCATGTGATTCAATTGAATGTCAGTTATTCAAAGGAAAAGAGGTGGAAGGTGACCCGAAGGAGGTGACTAGAAAAGGGATGCTTGAGAAAGGCACAGAAATAAAACTTTCGGACTAAGCATCAAGTAAAAAAGGAAAAACCAGGAGAGAGCCTGGAATAGCAAGGGCTGAGGTGGAGAACGTGGGTCGCCAGATTGAGAGATTGGGGTTGCAAATTGATAAACTTAAGAAAAAACGGGAGATCGTGGCGCAAAACAGAAACTCACCATTTTCAAATAAATTATCGAGGTCGTGGATCCCAGCTTTCGGATGCCCGATCAACCTAAATACGATGGAACCAAAGACCCACTGGAGCACATCGCAACGTTTCAATTGGTAATGAACTTGTATGGTCAATCTGATTCCATTAACGCAAAACTTTTTGTGACCACCTTGACAGGAAAGGCCCAAGAATGGTTCACCAACTTACCGAGTGGGGCGATTGATTCATACAAACAGTTGATTTAAAAATTCACGTTCCACTTCGCAAGTAAGAAAAAACAGAAGAGGTCGGCTACCTACTTGTTTACCATAAGACAAGAGGAAGACGAGTCGTTGAAAAGTTTTGTAGGAAGATTCAATAATGAGACCTTAGAGGTCCAAGACCTCCGAATTGACATGATGATAAACATTCTTATACATGGGTTGAAGAAAGGAGCGTTCGCATCATCACTTGCAAGGGACCCACCTGAGGACATAGAACAATTGATGAAAATGGCACAAAAATACATAGATGAGGAAGAGATGAACGCGATGAAAGATGGTGGATATGCGAGCAGAGGTCGCGATGCTGGTTGAGATCGCGGAAGAGACAGACGGATTTTTCAAAGAATGGAATCTCGTGACCCTGAGCAAGAGCAGAGGAAAGAGAGAATGGAGAGATCGAGAAGCAGGTCAAGGACTAGGGAACGATTTCTCAAAAGAGAACATAGAGGAAAAAAGTGACGAGGCAGGTGATAACGCTCCTATGAAAGGAGTCGTTCATACAATTGCAAGACCTACTGGAGGAGACCCCACGAGGTCGCGAAAGAGGTACACCGGAAGTAACTGTTTTGAAAGAGAGATGGTTTGCAGGTTGAGCAGGAAGAGGAGATCACCTCTAGAAGAAATGACTTGTCATTAGAGATGGAGTCGCAGAACGACCCAATGGTGATCAAGATAGACATTACAAATTTTTTGGTGCACAAGGTGTTAGTTGACAAGGGTTATGAGCCAAGGAGGAGAACATCGATGGCAGTAGTGTCCACCTATCACCAGAAGATGAAGCTCCCAACAAGACATGGAATAGGCGAGGTGAGGTACGACCGGAGGGAGACTAGGAAGTGTTACAACCTATCCTGAAAAAGAGTGAAGGTGATGACATAAAGACCAAAAGAAAGATAGTGACCGTGCACCCGGTTAAGAAGATGGACATCGTAAAGAAGTCTAAGCCAGAGTGGATAGAACCAGTAAGAGAGCATAAGACGATTCAACTGGTGCAAGGAGAAGCAAGTAAGACGACCAGAATTGGGTTACGTATGACCTCAAGCTTGGAGATGATGGTGATCGAGCTTCTCAAGGAGAACACAAGTTCGACCAGTCAAACAAAAGAGAACTTTTGGGGTCAAGCAGAACAAGATCATCGACGTGGAGGTGAACAAACTTCTAGAAGCCAGGTATGTGACAGGTGCAATACACCCAGTGATTATCAAACGTGGTGATTGTGACAAAGGTATTAGGAAAGTGACGAATGTGCACGGACTTCACGGACTTAAATAGAGTGCCCTACCCGTGACCTCGAAGCGACTTGTTGGTAAACTACCGTAGCGTGCGCGTTGTTCAACAGGATGGATGCATAGCAAGGATACCACCAGATTTTCATGGCGGAATAAGATAGAGATAAGACGTCTTTCGTAATCGAAAATGGTATTTACTGTTATAATGAAATTTGACGTGAAAAATGCAGGCGTTATCTACAAAAGAACGTACAGGCTGCAAGATCTGGATAGCAAAACCTCCCGCGACCGCGGAACATCCATAACATGGAAAAAATTTTACGCGTAAGCGATCAGGAAGCTAAATGGTCTGTGAAAGACCACTTTTGTGCTAAGTCTCAAGATGCTTTTGGGTGACATGCGACCAGAAAATAGATGGTCTGTGAAAGACCACTTTGGTGCTAAGTTTTGAGACACTTTCGGAAGACACGCGACCAGAAAGCAGATGGTCTGAAAAAGACCACTTTTGATACTAAGTCTCAAGACGCTTCTGGGTGACATGCGACCATAAAATAGATGGTCTGTGAAAGACCACTCTGGTGATAAGTTTTGAGATGCTTTCGGAAGACACGCGATCAGAAGGCAAATGGTATGAAAAAGACCACTTTTTGTGCCAAGTCTCAAGACGGTTCTGGGTGACATGCGACCATAAAATAGATGGTCTGTGAAAGACCACTTTGGTGCTAAATTTTGAGACGCTTTCAGAAGACACGCGATCAGAAGGCAGATGGTCTGAAAAAGACCACTTTTTGTGTAGTCTCAAGACGCTTCTGGGTGACATGCGACCATAAAATAGATGGTCTGTGAAAGACCACTTTGGTGTTAAGTTTTGAGACGCTCGATCAGAAGGCAGATGGTTTGAAAAAGACCACTTTTTGTGCTAAGTCTCAAGACACTTGTGGGTGACAGGCGACCAGAAGATCAATGAAAGATCTAGAGTAGTAGGATCTAAAAAAGATCCCTTTTGTGATTAGCTCAAGCTTTGAAAGTTTTCCAAGTGTAAGGATCTGTGAAAGATCATTTAAATACAATCGGGCTACTTAATTTCATGTGCGCAGTCGTTTACTCCTGTAGGTTACGTGACATCATCAAAACGATCTGAAAAAGATCGTCTCAAGTGATCTGTGAAAGATCACCTCAAAACGATCTGAAAAAGATCGTCTCAAGTGATCTGTGAAAGATAATCTCAAAACGATCTGAAAAAGATCATCTCAAGTGATCTGTGAAAGATCATCTCAAAATGATCTGAAGAAGATCACCTCAAACGATAATCTCAAAATGATCTGAAAAAGATCGTCTCAAGTTATATGTGAAAGATCACCTCAAAATGATCTGGAAAATATAATCTCAAGTGATCTGTGAAAGATCACCTCAAAACGATCTGAAAAAGATCACCTCAAAAGATAATCTCAAAACGATCTGAAAAAGATCGTCTCAAGTGATCTGTGAAAGATCACCTCAAAACGATCTAAACAAGATCGTCTCAAGTGATCTGTGAAAGATCACCTCAAAACGATCTGAAAAAGATCACCTCAAAAGATAATCTCAAAACGATCTGAAAAAGATCGTCTCAAGTGATCTGTGAAAGATCACCTCAAAACGATTTGAAAAGTTTATGTTCAAGGTCGCTTACCTCCCGCGAGGTCGCGTTATTATTTGAAAAGTTTGTTTAAGGTCGCGTTATTATTCGAAAAAGATTTATGTTCAAGGTCGCGTACCTCCCGCGAGGTCGCGTTATTATCTGAAATGTTTAATTTCAAGGTCGCATACCTCCCGCGAGATCGCGTTATTATCTGAGAGATTTATCTTCAAGGTCGCATACCTCCCATGAGGTCAAGTTATTATCTAGAAAATTTTATGTTCAAGGTCACGTACCTCCCACGAGGTCGTGTTATTATCCAAAAAATGTTTATGTTCAAGGTCCCGTACCTCCCGCGAGGTCGCGTTATTATCTAATTATGTTCAAGATCGCGTACCTCTTGTGAGCTCGCGTTATTATCTGAAAATGATTTATCTTCAAGGTCGCGTACCTCCCGCGCATTATCATTTGAAAAGAGATTTATCTTCAAAAAGGTCACGTACCTCCCATGAGGTCACGTTATTATCTCAGAAAGATTTCCTCAAGTTAAACTCCGCCATGAGAGGTCAAGGTAGAAGGTTTTAGCAAAATGGGCAAATGACTTCTCAAGTTGTCAGAAATGGAAGATCGTCATAATAGCACGAAGACGCGACTGATCACATGATGCCTGTTCAACTTCTTCCAGTGCAATAACTTGCACTAGAAGAAGTGGGGGACTAATGATAGAGGTAGTACCCCATATATGCTGAAAAGACATAAATACCCTCCAAAAGAGGTTAAAATTGCATATGGGCCTGATGACCCGCGTACAACACAGTCGGGTCGCTACCCACGATCCCACCCGGATACGCGACCCGAAACCCAAACAAGAGGACCCCAGATCTAGACCGTTAGTCTCCTGACAGCTGAAGCCTTGAGATGATATCGCGTGGACCAGGCAAGTACACGCACTTGGCTCTATAAATACTCCTATTCCACCGCATTAATGGTAAGAAATTTTGGATAGCATTCAACCTATCATTCTACTTAAATCGCATTTTTGCCATCTTGAGTCTGAGCTGACTTAAGCATCGGAGGGTCTTCGCCGGGGACGATCCCGGCTAGGCTCACGTTTGCTCTCTTCTCAGGTACCCTTACTTTCCAGGTGTCAGGTGGAGATCGCTAATTCTAGACGTCTCCAGAGGTCGCTACCTGCTACCCGCTACCCAGATCAGTCAAGCACAGACGTCACCAAAGATCGCTACCCGCTATCCAGATCAGGCTTCAATCATTCATCATTTAGTATCTATACTTTGTTCGTGTGTGTGTGTTTATTCCTTAAGCAAGAAAATCTAATGTGAGTGGAATGCATACAAGGATGTTGCATTTAGTTAGATAACGTATCGAACAGTAAGTTACATTAACTAATCTAACATTGGCTTCAATTATATCCACATTAATGATATTGATGCTTCATAACATGGTAGGTTTTATATGTTATATTACATTTTATTAATTTGTTGTTACTTTGTAATTCATAGCTATGTATCAGATGCTCATTACTAATTTATCTACTACTTCATAATTTTCATCTTACTTTTTACTTAAATGCAGATTATGCCTTCTAAAATGAGACCCCGTAGCAAACACACCAAAGTTGGATTTGTCTTCTTAAAAACGAAGAAGCAAAGTTGGATTTGTCTTCTTGAAAGACGAAGAAGCAAAGTTGGATTTGTCTTCTTCAAAGACGAAGAAGCAAAGTTGGATTTGTCTTCTTCAAAGACAAAGAAGCAAAGTTGGATTTGTTTTCATAAGATGAAGAAGCAAAGTCGAACTTTTCTTCTTAATATGACAAAACAAGATTGTCGTATTGTAAGAAGAAGAATCAAACTTGTCTTCCTCTTTGCAAGATGAAGAAGAAAAGTTGAATTTCTCTTCTTAATATGACAAAACAAGTTTGTCATTTTGTAAGAAGAAGAATCAAACTTATCTTCCTTTTTAAAAGAAGAAGAAGACAAGTTGAACTTGGCTTCTTCAATGGAAGGTCTATAAATAGAGACCTTGGTTGCCATTCAAGGCAACTTTTTGCTTTCTTATTTCTTGCTCTCTTGCTCTTGCTCTCTTGCTCTCGTCCCTTTTCCAAAAGAGAAACAAGTTCTCTTGTCTTATTCGTTGATCAATCGTTGATCTACCGTAATCCTCTAACACCTACTAGCATAGGGTTAAAGGAGATTCCGTTATAGGTGGTATGGACTAACTTTAGAGGGAAGACACTTGTGTTCCTACCGTGGACAATCAACGAAAATGGTTCCGTTGTAACGTTCCACCATTTGTAAGGTAAGAAACCGTTCTTTAGACGTTCAAGTCGTCAACATCAACCGGAGTGCTAAAAGGTTGTTTTCTCTTAACTGTACAATTGACATTCCTTTATGCATTAGATCCACATCGTTATAGCAATGAAACGGGCGATTTGATTGCTAATTATAATATTTTTGTAATTAAACCTTTAATTTCCGCTATGTTTAACGTCTCAGGGCTTATACGAAGCTAACAGTGGTATCAGAGCCAGGTCATGCAAGTCAATTGTATTTATTTTGGATTTGATGTGATTTAATCGGATTAAATTGCTTAACAATTTAATTTATGTATTAATCTCTTGATGTGTTCAATTTAATTCTTGGGCATATTTCAATTGTTGAAATTTGATTTTATTGTGTTTCACCTACAGCCTATATGGCTGGATTTATCTTTCGCCTACATGGTCGGATTCTTCCGCCTACATGGCAAAATTTATCTTCCGCCTACATGGCGGATTCTTCCGCCTACATGGTCGGATTTAATAGCGATTCTTTGTATATTCTCAACTCAATTTTTATTTGAGGATAATATATATATATATATATATATATATATTATTTTCCTAATTTATATGTGGATATAAATTAAGAAAGAAAATTGGTTTTTCACTTTCTTTTCATTAGGAATATTCGACATATTCTCCTAATATGATTAGGATAATTTCTTGGAAAGTCCAAGTTAATTTGACATTATGAATCAAGTGCCCATTAATTAAATTCAATTTCATTTCATGAAAAACGTCATGTGATTTAACATAAGAAATTAAATTCTTTTGTTTCATTGTATCTAAACATATATACATGATATATATTAGTTACATATATGATATGTTATTTCTTTATGTGATAAATGTACGGGATGACTACGGGCTCATGATCATCCAACTAGGGCATGCTAGGTTGTATTTCTTGTATATATGTTTATATGGCTTTGCTTGATGTTCATACCTACACTTTACATTGTATATGATAAACAAGCAAATAAGAATAAAACATCGTGATGAGGTCTTGCGTAAAGAAATGGTTTAAACCCTCACTTGGAGTGTCCAACTTAAATATTAAGCCCGTGATGGATAAAATCAAATTGGATTTGATAATCCAGACCGTCCATCCATAGTGACAAAATATGAGATGCTATCACCTTTCAAATTCATTGTATCACGAGTCATGGAATGATTTGGGAGTAGTGAAAAGCTGTACTATCACTATGAACAAGTAGATTACCTACTACCACTCTGTCTCATGAGTCGTGGAGGACGATAGTTGGGGGTCTTTTGGTCGATGGGTTGGGCTTAACATGGAGTAACATAATCCACTTGGATTCCTTGGGATTATGTGAAAAATGAGGTAAAACACCTTGGAGATCTCATAAGATGAGAAGGGTGAAAGTCACCTCCCATAAAATTATTTTCATGCGAATCATAACAGAGGGGTATGAAATCGTTCTATGGACCTCAAGCCCACTAGGAAAAATGTTTCCCGAAAGTCCATATGGGGTTTATGGAATTTTGAAGAAATAGTGGGATCAATTTATGATTAAAGACCATATCGTAAATTTAATTAACATTGATTGAAAGAATGCTAAAACCTCCATTGTTTCTTTTTTTTCTTTCCTGTAAATCGAAAATGTCTAAAAGTCCACTTGCTACCATACTTGAGACAAACAAACTTGTTGGAACCAACTATGCTGACTGGCTTAGGAATCTCAAAATCATTTTGGATTCCGAGAAACGCTCTTATGTGTTGGAATCTCGTCCTCCCACTAAGCTTCCCGAGGTTTCGATTGACAAAGAAAGTGTGACGTTCCAACGTTGGCTCGATGATGACCTTCAGGCCCGTTGTCTTATGTTGGCATCTATGAGCAATGAACTACAAAAGCAACATGAACACCTTAAGCATGCATATGAGATCTTTGTACGCTTACAAGAGTTGTTTGCGGTACAAGATCGGCATATAAGATATGCAGCATCAAAGGAGTTCTATCAGGCAAAGATGACAGAGGGGATCGTCTGTTCATGACCACGGCGTCAAGATGCTTTTTCTCATTGAGAAGTTAGAATCTCTTAATGTAGGCATGAATAATGACTCCTACATAGATGTGATCTTACAGTCATTACCGCGGTCTTTTGATCAATTTGTTGTTAATTACAATATGAACGGTCTTGATAAGACTATTCCTGAATTGATCAATATGATTATGCAATATGAGGCTACTATAAAGAAGCCTGCACCAGTAATGCTAGCAACCCCATCCACATCTTCCTCCATGACAAAAAAGGTCAAGAAATAGAGGAGAATGGAAAGGGAAGGACGAAAAGCAATAAGGACGGCCGAGGGAAGGGCAAAGGGAAGAAGATAATCAAGGCCAATCCAGCAAATGATGAGTGTCATCACTGCCACGAAAAAGGTCATTGGAAGAGGAATTGCAAGAAGTTTCTTGCAATAGGCCAAGGTATTTTTGTTGTTGAAATTAACATGGTTGCTAATAATGCTTCTTGGGTATTAGATACTGGTTGTGAAGCTCATATTTGCAATGATTTGCAGGTAATGAGAAGAAGGAAAAAGTTAAGTGAAGAGGATGTGATCCTCAAGCTTGGAGACGGCAAGCAGGTTGCTGCTGAAGTCGTTGGAACTGTTCATTTAGCTATTAGCAAGGATGTTAGGATAGTACTTAATAGTTGTTATTATGTACCAAGTATGACAAGAAACATTGTATCTATACCTACTCTTGATGAAGAGAGGTATGAATTTTGTGTATCAAAACAATGTTTCTACTTAATGAGGAATGGTTCTTCTGTTTTACTTGGCACTTTAATAAATGGTTTATATACTATCCAACAATATAATATGATTATGAACGTTCAACATAAACAAAAATTGGATGATTAAGAAAATGCACAAATATGGCACGCTAGGTTGGGTCACATTTCCAAGGATAGGATGAAGAGGTTGATTGACTCTAAGAATCTAGAAATAGAAAACTTAGATGCTCTTTCAACTTGTGAATCTTGTCTCAAGGGAAAAATGACCAAAACACCATTTATTGGACAAAGTAGCCGTGCTGCTGCACTATTGGATTTAATCCACACAGATGTTTGTGGACCTTTAAGTATTCCAGCTAGAGGAGGATTTTCTGCCTTCATAACCTTTACCGATGATCACTCACAGTTTGGTTATGTGTACTTAATGAAGTATAAGTCTGAAGCATTTGAAATATTCAAAGAATTCAAACTCGAAGTAGAAAATCAAACTGGACGAAAAATTAAGACCATTCGATCTGATCGTGGTGGTGAATACTTAAGTGGTGAATTCTTGAATTACTTAAAAGAGAATGGGATTCTCTCTTAGTGGACTCCTCCTGAAACGCCACAACTTAATGGCGTGGCTGAAAGGAGGAACCGAACTTTGTTGGACATGGTTCGTTCCATGATAAGTTCTATTACATTACCTCTTTCTTTTGGGGGCTATGCGTTAGAAACGGCTGCCAAACTATTAAACATGGTGCCATCTAAGGCTGTATCCAAAATACCATATGAAATATGGCATGGCAAACCTTCCTCTTACAAGTATTTGAGAATATGGGGGTTTCCCGCATATGACAAAAGACTAGTGGGAGATAAGTTGGATATGAGATCCATCTTATGTAGTTTTGTTGGATATCCGAAAGAAACTGTAGGATATTACTTCTATGATTGCTCGGAACAAAACGTGTTTGTTTCGAGAAATGCAGTGTTCTTGGAAAAGGGTTTTCCTTCGGATACTCAAAACAAAGAGGTGCAACTTGAAGAGTCGAGTGATGTATCACCTATGGCAGAAATGACACCCATACTGCCTCACAATGAACCTTTTGATTTACACATCCTCTAAGAAAATTGGCTAAAGTCTCTAAACAGCCTGAGAGATATGATATGATAGCCTCGACTGGTCAATTGAATAATGATCCAAAAATGTTCGAAGAGGCGATGCCTGACATTGATTCAGGTAGATGGCTTGAGGCCATGAGATTCGAAATGGACTCCATGAACTCCAACAAGGTATGGACCTTGGTGGAGCCACCTAAGGGAGTTAAGCCCGTTGGGTGCAAATGGATCTACAAGCGAAAGCTTGGAGCCGATGGAGAGGTATCGACCTTTAAGGCCCGATTGGTAGCGAAAGGCTACACTCAAAGGCCTGGTGTGGACTTTGAGGAGACCTATTTGCCCGTCGCTATGGCCAAGCCCATAAGGATCTTACTTGCCATAGTTGCGTATTATGACTATGAGATATGACAAATGGATGTAAAAACTGCAGTTCTTAATGGATTCATTTAGGAAGAAATCTATATGGATCAGCCACAAGGTTTTACATCCAAAGGAGAAGAGCAAAAAGTTTGCAAACTCCAAAGGTCCATTTATGGGCTCAAACAGGCGTCCCGAAGTTGGAACATTTGTTTTGATGAGATTATAAAATGTTATGACTTCATCAAGAATGAATATGATCCCTGTGTATATAAAAAGGTTAGTGGGAGCTCTATTGTGTTCCTTGTGCTTTATGTGGATGACATTTTACTCATCATGAATGATGTTAAAATGTTAGGTGACACTAAAGCATGGTTATCTACTCAATTCTCCATGAAGGACTTGGGTGAAACTTCCTATACTCTTGGGATAAAGATCTATAGAGATAGATCTAAAAAAATGTTAGGAATGACCCAAATCTCGTACATTGATAAAGTCTTGAAAAGGTTCAAGATGGATGAATCAAAAAGGAGTTTTTTCCCCATGAGGCATGGAATTAAAACTCTCCAAGACTCAGTATCCCAAAACTGATGAGGAAGTTAAGAAAATGTCATAAATTCCCTATGCTTCTGCCATTGGCAGCATACAATATGATGTTCAATGTACGAGGCCGGATATAGCTTATGCTCTAAGTGTTACGAGTCGTTATCAGGCATGTGCCGGCTACGATCACTGGACTACTGTCAAAAATATCCTTAAGTACTTGAAAAGAACTAGGGATTTATTTTTGGTGTACAGTGATGGAGAATTGAATTGGAAGGGTATACTGATGCCAGCTTCCAATCAGATGTGGATGACGCTAAGTCTCAATCTGGTTATGTATTCCTGTTGAATGGAGGAGTTTTCAGTTGGAAAAGCTCCAAGCAAGATACGACAGCGGATTCCACAACGGAAGCCGAATACATTGCAGCTTCTGAAGCTGCAAAGGAGGTTGTTTGAATGAAAAACTACATCCAAGAGTTGGGTGTGGTGCCTAGCATTGCCAAACCTGTAGTTATACTTTGTGATAACAACGGGGCTATTGCGCAAGCAAAGGAGCCAAGACCTCATCACAAAGCCAAACACATAATTAGACGCTACCATCTAATCAGAGAGATGGTAGAAAGAGGTGATGTACGAGTGGATTGCGTTACATCAACGGAGAACATAGCAGACCCGCTTACAAAGCCGATATCACAAATTGCTCATTCCCAACTCTTCAGAAGACGGGATTAAAGAACATGAGCAATTGGCTTTAGGTCAAGTGGGAGATTGTTAGAATACGTGACCGTCAAGCCAATTGATTAGCTCTTTATAAACTATTTTGTATGATCTTTTTCAATAATATGTTAATTTAAGAAATGTTCTTTGGCCATCTTCATTATATGCTTTAAACATTAGATTTATATGAGCATTTGGTTGAAGTCCTTAGATCAATTATGCTACTGGGTTGGCTCGCGCATATGATGGCGACCATGAAACCAACCTCTATGGTTTGATCTAAAAATATTCCAAGTCGATGAATCGGTCGAGACAGGGCATCGGTCATTCCTTAAAGACTTGCACTAAGTGATTCGTTCATATGTTGAATGTCGAGTTTCATAGATAAAGACGTATGACGTCTGCGCACTTTAGTAGGTGCTTGATAAAGAGTTATCAAGTTCACTGAATTGACTCGCAGGAGTTGTCATATGGAAGCCCTATATGGCATGATCGGTATGACTAGAACTCATAGGCTATGATAGTGCACTAACTAGTCCTTAGACTTGAGGTTCCACAGTAACCTTGTGTATAGGACGGCTATGACTTGATCATGTCCAATGTGGTCTCAGGTTTAATCCTGGATCACTATACGGTCATGTTTCAGACATAGTTGAAGCATGCATGGAGGTTGGTGAGTTCCAAGATAGGATCTGCTACTTATCATGAGATGATAACGAACCTCCTATATTCTCTACATTATGCGTTCCTCAAAGCCCATGGCCATGGCTGTTGATCAAATAGGAGAAAGGGTTTTTCCTATATTGATAAATTGAAAGCATAACTTGAAGAGTTGATACATAGACATCAAAGTCGATAATGGGAACCATTAACTAATTCCATGCCCTGGACTTTGATCGGGAGGTTAAGTAGCGGAGGGACTGTATCTGCATGGTAGCTCAGAGGGTCACGAAATAATTTACCTATTCTCTAGTACCATGGACCATTGCTAGATGGCCACCCATGGTGACGGGTACCCTCCAATTAAAGAGTTAATTGAGGGTGATTAATTATGATATGATCTAATTAATCTAATGCATATAAGTTGCTAATTAAATTGTATATGTGATACAAGCCCAAGTCTAGCTGAGTGGTGAACCTAAAGGGTCACACACAAATCCATGATGGACTTATTGGAAATAATTAATTGGATTAATTATGGAGAAGTTGAAGAATCAAAGTTCAATTTGTCTTCTTATGAAGAAGCAAAGTTGGACTTGTCTTCTTGAAGAAACAAATTTGGATTTGTCTTCTTAAAAACGAAGAAGCAAAGTTGGATTTGTCTTCTTAAAAACGAAGAAGCAAAGTTGGATTTGTCTTCTTCAAAGACGAAGAAGCAAAGTTGTATTTGTCTTCTTAAAACCAAAGAAGCAAAGTTGGATTTGTTTTCATAAGATGAAGAAGCAAAGTCGAACTTCTCTTCTTAATATGACAAAACAAGATTGTCATATTATAAGAAGAAGAATCAAACTTGTCTTCCTCTTTGCAAGATGAAGAAGTTGAGTTGAACTTCTCTTCTTAATATGACAAAACAAGTTTGTCATTTTGTAAGAAGAAGAATCAAACTTGTCCTCCTCTTTGAAAGAAGAAGAAGAGAAGTTGAACTTGGCTTCTTCAATGGAAGGTCTATAAATAGAGACCTTGGTTGCCATTCAAGACAACTTTTTGCTTTCTTATTTCTTGCTCTCTTGCTCTCGTCCCTTTTCCAAAAGAGAAACAAGTTCTCTTATCTTTTCCGTTGATCAATCATTGATCTCCCGTAATCCTCTAATGCCTACTAGCATAGGGTTAAAGGCGATTCCGGCATAGGTGGTGTGGACTAACTTTAGAGGGAAGACTTGTGTGTTCCTACCGTGGACAATCAATGAAAACGGTTCCGTTGTAACGTTCCACCATTTGTAAGGTAAGAAACCGTTCTTCAGACATTCAAGTTGTCAACATCAACCAGAGTGCTAAAAGGTTGTTTTCTCTTAACTGTACAATTAACATTTTTATATGCATGATATCCACATCGTTATAGCAATGAGACAGGCGATTTGATCGCTAATTATAATATTTTTGTAATTAAACTTTTAATTTCCACTGGGTTTAATGTCTCAGGGCTTATATGAAGCTAACACTATGGAATATGGCATATGGACGTGAAATTTGCCTTTCTCAACAGTTTCTTAGAGGAAGAGATCTATATGGATCAACCGGAAGGTTTCACATCTGTTGGAGAATAGCAGAAGGTCTGCCGTCTCCAAAGGTCTATCTATGGCCTCAAGCAATCTTCCCGAAGCTGGAACATACGTTTTGATGAAGTCATACGGGGATATGATTTCGACAAGAACGAGTCTAATCCTTGTGTATAGAAGAAGATCAGTGGGAGCTCAGTTGCGTTCTTGGTGCTTTACGTGGATGACATCTTGCTCATTAGGAATGCTGCTAAGATGTTGGGAACCACTAAAGTTTGGTTGTCAACACAATTTTTCATAAAGGATATGGGCGAGGCATCCTACATCCTTGGCATCAAGATCTATAGGGATAGATCAAGAAGGATGTTAGGAATGGCCTAGTCCTCGTATATTGAGAAGGTCTTGAAGAGATTCAAGATGGAGAACTCAAAATAAGGATTCCTTTCTATGAGGCATGGAATTAAACTGTCCAAGAAGCAGTCTCCCAAGAGTGATGAAGAGCTTAAGCGGATGTCAAACATCCCCTATGCTTCAGTTGTAGGCAGCATTCAGTACACTGTCCAGTGCACTACACTTGATGTGGCTTTCGCTTTGAGTATGACAAGTCGATATCAGACACACTGGAGTGCGGTCCAGACCATCTTTAAGTACCTAAAAAGGACTAAGGACATGTTCTTGATCTACGGTGGTGGAGAATTGATATTGGTAGGCTACAACGACGCTAGCTTTCAGTCAGATGACGACGATACCAAGTCTCAGTCTGGTTTCGTGTTCAAACTAAATGGTGGCATGGTTGCTTGGAAGAGTTCCAAGCAGGCTACCACGGCGGACTCCACCACAGAATCTGAATACATAGCAACTTCGGAAGCTGCTAAGGGGCGGTTTGGATGAAGAACTACATCCAAGAGTCGGGTGTAGTGCCTAGCATTGTTGAGCCAGTAGTTATCTTCTGCGATAACGACGGGGTGATAGCACAAGCAAAGACAGAGATCTCATCACTGATCCAAGCATATTCTTAGACGGTACCATCTACTCAGAGAGATGGTTAGCAGAGGTGATGTTCGGATAGACCAAGTCAGCTCGGCAGAAAATATAGCAGATCCATTTACTAAGCCGGTATTGCAAATTGCCCATACTCAGCATCTGGATAAAATGTGTTTGAGGTCAATGGGTGATTAGCTTTAGATCAAGTGGGAGATTGTTAGAATAGGTGATGAGAAAGCCAATAGGTTTGGCATTTTGTAATCTATTTGATGACTCGATGTAATGTAATATTATATAATGAATAAGATAAGTATTCATTACCATTGGTATCATCTTTATTATGCTCATTTTCCATATATTAAATGTCGTTTTACATATATCACAACAAAGCCCATAGACCACGTTAACAACTCATCCAGTTGGGCCACACATTAAATGGTGGTTATGAAACCAACTAATAAAGGGTTGGGTTTGAAACGTTCCAAGTCGAGGACCTCGAGACAGGGCATCGAGAGTCATATAGAGACTTGCACCAAGAGTCGTATTCATTGGATGAGTGTTGTGTTTCATTGGCGATAGGCGTGGGACGCCTATACGATCTTGGTGGGTTGGTCGACTGGGGTCGAGCTGACTGAGCTGACTCGCGGGGATCATCATATGGAAGCCTTGAGGGCTTGGTCGGTATGATTAGATTTCCCTGGTTCCGATAGTATGGGAGTAGTCCTCAGACTTGAGGAACCACGGCAGTCACGTGCCCACGATGGCTGTATCTTGGATTTGGCGAGAGGTGATCATGTCGCAGACATGTTCATTATAAGCCTTGTCCAGTGCAGTCAGAATGTGAAGCGAGGATGGTGGGTTTCAAGAAGAGGATCCATCCCCTGTCAGTATGTGACAGAGGTATCTCCTATGCACTCGGAGACACGTTCATGCTGCTTAAACTTGTGGCCACAGTGGTTCATCGAGTAGGAAATGGTTTTCTGTGTCGATGCAATGAGGCATGCGTAGTCTCGAGTATTAATCATATATGCCTAGTCCAGGATGGGAATCAACGCCAAATTCCGTACTCTAGACTAAGGACGAGAGAGGTAGGCAGAAGGAGGTGAAGGAATTGACGTGGGTTAATTTCAGAGGATGATAAGTAATTAGATTACTTAAGGGATTGTCCATTGGATGGACGGGCCAATATTGCATCGGGCCCTCATTTTTATCGATAAATGGAATTTATCGATTAAGTAGAGAATCAAAAACTTGGATCTTTTATTTGGATTAAAAGATCAACTTATTTAATTGGACCATGAATTAAATAGGATTTAATTCTTGGGCTTGTTGTAATTGGATTACAATAATATCCGGTCCATTAAATCTAGACATCCTTGGATGAACCTAGACACATTCCAATAATCACATTAATGAAGTATATATATATATATATATGTGTGTGTGTGTGTGTGTGTGTATACTGTCATCAAAGTGTAGAATTCATAATTCATCTTTTTCTAGAAAAAAGAAGAACACACATTCCTCTCTACTCTCTCAATTTTCGCCCCCCCCCCCCCCTCTCTCTCTACTATCCTATTTGTTGCTTTATTCATCTCGGAACAATTGAAGAACAAAGCAAGATCAAGAAGGAACACTAACTTATTTGTGTAGTCTCTTCTTCGATCTCCTCGTCTAGATCCGTTTTTCTCTAGCAAGAAAAATGAGATCTCTCCCGGTGTGGTGTGGACTACGTCAGAGAGTTCATAGTTTGAACTTGGTAAATATTTTCGGCCGTGGAACAACGGTAGTAGCCGTATACAAAGAAAGCTACAAAGGTAACATTCGGCTTTACGTTCTTGTAGTTTCTTTTATCTTGCATCTATGCTCTACATGATATGTCGTATTTACTATCATATTTTACATCGAATACCCGGTTGAGCACCCAAGGGTACACCCCTTGGGATCTTTTGATATGTATTGTTTTAAATAACGCACTCTCTCGCTTCTGCTCGCGCTCCCGGGCAGATCCGCTTGTCCTTCAAGAAAAATTGTGTTGAGTGGGAGTGATCGAAAGTTAGCTTTCTTACTAAAACAAGTCCTTTATTTATAGAGGGAATTAGAGTGAAATTCGGGCGTTAGTTAGGACAAGCTTCATATCATTAGAAACCTCCAGAAGCCAGCTAACTAACGAGAGTATCCATACCTAATTTGGACCAATCTTTGAAGAGTTATGACTGTTTGAACAGGTTTTGCTCAGTCAACCCAAGAAATAGGAAGGTGGTTGCTTTATTCAACTGGTCCTGCTAAAATAGGAGTTTTTTGGAGATTTTTTAGGGTAACATAACCCTTAACGTGTAGAATCTACTTGACATATCATCCCCAATGTCCAGTGTGTGGGTTTGCTAATTGGGCCTTATTTTTTTAGTCCTGCCATGTTAGCCTGATTTTCACAAAATAAGGTTGATACCTTTTATTGTTGGGTCAGCAAGGTAGGCCTGTCAATGAGTAAATAAAACTCAGGCCAAGACCTACTATAATAAGTCTAGGCCTAGGCCCGCTGTTTTTAAATTAGACTCAAACTCAGGCTCAAACCTATTAAAATATATAGGTATAGGCCGAGTATAGACCTAATAATACCCATACCTAATCATTCTTGTTTTTTTGAAGAGGCTCCCATACCCAATAATTCTGAAAAGAGAAAACTGATGATAATTTGTGGAGATTTTCCTCTTTCTTTCTCTAAAAATCTAAAAAGCCCAACCACCCCCTTTTTTTTCTCTCTTTGTTTCTCTATCATCTGTCGTCTGTTCGTTGGCGTGCCACTACTATTAGATAGCCCACCTCCCTGCAAACATTTTCCACCCAACCTCGTGTTGAAACTCCTTGCCTTTAGATTTTTGTTTTTTAGTCTCCACTCTGTAAAACATGTTCTATGGACCCTCTGCTTTTTGCTTTCTCTGGCGACTATCTAACATGACATCGCGGAAATATTTCCTAACTAACTGCCACAAATCCCTCCTCTTTGAACCCGCTGACCACCAACCCTATGTAGAAATAGGACTTATATAGGCCATAGGAAAGAGAGGACGAGTTGAAGGAGGACTTCTCGGTGCATAAGTAATAGCTAAGCAAACTGTAGAAGGACCGTGGAGGTTTCGGTCACTGTGGCATTAATGGTGCAATTTTGTGCAAGTTAAGGTAAACAATTTAAAACCCTCCACTGGATTGCATGGGTATGTGAAATCTGGATTGCACAGGCAGGCACCAAGCTAAAGGTTGTGATTCGAGGGAAGTCTATGACGAAAATGCCTTCAGCCCCTCTTTTTTTTGTTTTTCTCTCATCTGTGTCATACACTATTGTCTGTTGATGTATGTGGCAACGAAAAATTTATTATTAATTGTTTTCAATTTCATTTTTTTTGAAAAAATAATAATAATGAATAGGGCTGGGTTTGGACCTAATCCGAAATATCAGTACAAATAATTTAGACTCAAGTCAGTGAGCCCAAGTCTTGGACCCGGTCGGTCCAATGGATAATTAATGGGTAATGATAGGGTCAGGGCTTGGCTATTATTTACTTATTGGCAGGCCTAGAACAAGGCTTGGCCCTACTGGGCTAATAAATATGAGCCTAGTTCTTTGCCTTGGGCTTTTGGGCATCAGTATTCTTGATTTTTAATTTAACAATGAGATTTCATTTTCAATACGATTTATTTCACAGTAATTCATCCCCTTTTCCATTACATATTTAGTCATAATCTTGGACATGAAAGAAACCTTCTCCCTAGAGAGTGTCCAAGAAGTCCTACTAGAGCCACCACCCCTGGTTGTCTTTGTATTGAGATTTTCTAGAGAAAAAGAAGAAATGCAAAAAGAAGACGCTAAACTGATTATTTGTTTCCTCCAAAAAAATGGGGAGTTATCAAGTAAGTTCCTTCCAAAAATATTTTGTCGAGAAATTTTCTCCATTCTTGTTTGAGTTACGACTGGCATGTGGCTTTCCATTCAAAACTTAATAGCATGATACTTTTCACACATATCGATTAAGTTATGGGACTAATTTTGGTTATTTTGATAAGTATGGGATCAATATTGCAAAATCCTCTATAGTGTAAACTAAAATTGGAATTTAACAGTGGACCAATATTTGGATGAGCTAGACTTAATAGCTTTGTGCGCAACACTTGGCCGGTTTCCATCAAAAGTTTAATGGTGGGACATTCTTTTGCACACCACCATTAAGTTCCAACACTAAAATTGTCTATTATAAAAAAATATTAAACTATTTTTGCAAAATACCCTATACTATGGGACTAATATTATAATTAACTCGAGCCTGTTCGGTATGAGTTTACAACCATTCATTAATTTGATTAGTTAAAACTTGATTCAACTAATTAAGATAATTGGAATAGGCTTGTAGTTCAATTAATAGGATTACGTTATTCAGAACTTGCGGTAAATTAATTAGATTAATTGACTCGGGGATCAAAATTAAATTTATGAAAGCAGAGATCGAGAGTAGTGAGCCCTTTTTTATCCGAAAGTTATTTCTGATTTATATATGCTAGTCCCGTATACAAAATATCTGTACATAGAAAAAGGCAAAAATATTGTTGTCCTTTAACTTTAGTTTGTTAGCGCTTTTGGTCCTGCAACTTTCTTGCTTTATATATTTAGTCATTTTTTGACAAATTTAGTCCAACAAATCTCTCATTTGGTCCTTTTTGTTTTGCAAATTTTGTCCAACATTCAATTTTTTGGCCAAATCTTTTGGCCAACGTGCTACGCCAAAAAACACATCATCTGCCACATGAAATGTCAGATGCTTTATGTGGTTTGTCCCACTAAAACCCTAACACACTTAGAGTAACAAAAACCAATAAATCTCTCTTAGTCCTACTAAAACCCTAACACACATAGAGTAACAAAAACCCTAACATAATGCCAGATGCTTTATGTGGTTTGGTCCTGCAACTTTCTTGCTTTATATATTTAGTCATTTTTTGACGAATTTAGTCCAACAAATCTCCCATTTGGTCCTTTTTGTTTTGCAAATTTAGTCCTAAATTTATAAATTTTGTCCAACGTTCAATTTTTTGGCCAAATCTTTTGGACAACGTGATACGTCAAAAAACACATCATCTGCCACATGAAATGCCAGATGCTTTATGTGGTTTGTCCCACTAAAACCCTAACACAATTAGAGTAACAAAAACCAACACTTCTCTCACATATCCCCAATCTAGAACCCTAGTTTAGAGAGAGCATCCCTTTGACAATCTGTGGATCTGTACGGGAATCAGTGATCGAGCATAGAAGAAGTTGATTCGTTTGCACTATTAGAGCAATATTGCGAGCGAGAGATCGCAATTTGTTCTCTCCTTCGAACTATATATGGTAAGTGATTCTTCAGTTGTTTTATATATAATATTTGGTGGGTTTTTTTTTTAATATATAGTATAGTGCAACCTTGGGCATGATTTTTTGAATCTTTTAAGAGTAGTATTCTTTTTAGGGTTCTTTTTATAATATTTATAATTATTGCACTTTGTATAATTTGTATTGTATGTTAGTGGTTGTGATGTTGTGTATATTCTAAAATACGTGTTCTCTGTTGGTGTTGCATAGTTTTTTGCAAATTTGGGTTCTATTGAGATTTTTTATTTATGAAAATGTACGCTTTTTTTGAATTTTTAATTTTTGCAAATGTTCGCTTTTACATATGAACTTGGTTCTGCTGTAACTGTTAAAATTCACTATGTGGGTGAATTTTTTTATGAGCCATTTGCATAATATATAGGGCATGGGGTGAAGTAGTGTTTGATCATATTGATATAAATATTGTATCTAGAGACTATCTTCAGAAGTTAAAAGATGAGGTTGGGATAGTTGGGCTAGAAAGTGTTGGAATAGGTGAACAGAAAGCCAATTAGATTGGCGGTTTTAGGTCCTATTTAGTAATCTTTATTAAAGTAATATTGACTTGATGAATATAGTAAGTATTCATCCATGGCACTATATTTTTTTTGTGCTTCCTTATTACATTAAACGCGTTTTAACGTCACAACAAATGCCCATAGATCAATTTGATAACCTATGTAGTTGGGTTGCGCATTGGATGGCAGCAATGAAACCAACTTCTGAGAGTTGGTCTGAAATGTTTCAAGTCAAGGACCTCGAGACAAGGCATCGAGGGTCCTATAAATACCTTTACTAAGTATTGCATTCATTGGATGAGGGTCGTGTTTCATCGGTGACAGACGTTGGACATCTATGCAATATTAGTGGGTTAGTTGACAAGGGTGTCAACTGATTGAACTGACTCGCGGGAATCGTCATATGGAAGCCTTTGAGGCGTGGTCGGTATGACTGAAATTCCCAACTCCAATAGTACGAGCTCAAACTTGAGTAATCACGGCAATCACATGCATATGATGGTTGTATCTAGAATCTGGAAAGAGATGTCCGTATCTGGGATATGTTCATTATAAGTCTTATACAGGGCAATTGGAATATGTATTAAGGACGGTGGACTCCAAGATAGGATCTGTCACCTGTCAGTATATGACAGTCAAGTCTCCTATACGCTCTGAGACAGTTTAAACTCTTTGAGTCTGTGGCCACAGCGATTGATCGAGTAGAGAATGGTTTTCCACGTCGATCAATAGACTAAATGTGTCTCGAGTTATTGAGCATAATTTTCTAGTCCAGCATGGGAACCGGCGCCCAATTCCATGCCCTAAACTTAAACCGGGAGATGGATGATGAAAGACCGTACTCGTATGTAACTCGGGAGCCTAAAAATTCATGCCAATATTCATCTAGTCTCTAGTGTCATGGATCGTTGTTAGATGGCCACCCATGGTGACGGGCATTTTTCGATTAATGGTTAATTAAAAAACAGTTAATTGAATTTAATTGACCAATTGTGTTGGACACAAGCCCAAGTCTAGATGAGGGTTAACCTAAAGAGTCACACATAAATCACTATGGAATTGGTGGAATTAATTCTAGAAGAAACGTATTGATTTAATTGGATTAAATTTATTTAAGGAGAAAATAAATGATTGGATCATTTATTGAGAAATCCATTTGATGGATGGTCCAAGAATTAATTAATTGGATTAATTGATTCTTGGGCTTAGAACATTTAAATTAATTGGATTAATTTATCGAGTTTGGCTTAATTAATTGATTGAATCAATTAATTAGAATTTGGACTTATGTTTATTTAATTAGATTAAATAAACTTGTGGGCTTCAAGTGGATTGAGATTAATTGGATTAATTAATGCCCAATGGACTTTTTTTTGACTTAATTTAATTAGATTAAATAAAACTCCAAGACTTGTAGTCCTAGTCCATGGAAAAATGCAAGTTGTAGCAAGTGAAGGAGGAATTAAAATCCTCCACATGTGAAGCACATGTGGCCAGCCATTATGTGGTTTTATCAGTGGTTTATTTGCTATAATGGTGTATGGTTATGTAGATAGTGGTGTGTGTATGTAGGTTGCTTTGGAAGTTGAATTTTGAATTCAACAATTCTACATACACAAAATTATTTACATAACTTGTATACATGTGTCTTGCACGAAATTTTCCATAAAATAACTCTCCAAAATTTCTGAAAACATTCTCCATTTGTGTTCATACCTTTTGGAAAGGATTGAACAACAAAACATTCCAAAAATCGCTAAACAATAGTGTTGTTTTAGAATTATTTTTCTTGACTTCTCTACTTTATCTAGCAATAGATTAGAGAACTCTTCCATAGTGTGGTGTGGACAAATTAGAGGAATTCTAATTCGGATCCTCAAGTGAACGGAAGGAGAAATGTAAAGAGGACGTACCGGTTCTACGTGCAATGAACAAAAGGTCGGTTTCCATTTATATTAAATACATCTTTTGTTTTCTTCCTTTGGCCACATGTCCAGCATTCTTCTTCTCTTTATTTATGCTTTGACATACCCCAGACGCCCGAGAATTTCAAAGGGAACTCCCCTTTGAATCCGTTTAAAATTATGCCTGGAATTACGCATTTTACGCTTCCGTTGCGTTCTCGGGTCGTACCCGATTCTTTCAAAAAGATACTAAAACATGGTTGATAATCGGTTTGAGTTGATTAATGAGGATAAAGAGTTGGTGTCACTTTGTTTGGTTAGTCAGTATAGTAGAGAAGTTAACTTGTATATGGATGGGCAATTTCATTTCATCAATATAATGGACAGTCAGGTGGTTCTTCTAATGTTGTGAATGAAAGACCTAAAGATAATAGAGGACCAAATATTAGGATTGATGATATTAGAAACTAATTTGATTATATCATGGTAGGGTGAGTGGAGGATGATTTGCCTAAGGGGAGTGAGGATTCTGACAGTAATTATAAGGTAGATGTGAATGATGAACATATGCATGGTGAGGATGATGGATTGTTCATGGAAAATATTGATCCCAGATGTTGAGTGGAGCGGTAATGGTGATAATGTGACACCAGCAGAATGTCAAGAAAGTGATGATAATAGCTCTAACTATGGTGATGTGGACTTGGCAGAGTGAAGATGATTTAATACACTTAGAGGTAATTTCAGTAGTGAAGAAGGATATAATATTGTAGGAAACACTACATTCAATCCCAACCACTTCTTTGATCCAAAGTATGAATTAGGAGTGATTTTTTGGTTAAAAAAAAGAGTTCAACGAGTCTATTCATTCTCATGCCATAATGACACACTAAAATATCAAAATTGTGAAAAACAATCAGTTAAGATGTTATGTAGAATGTGTGACTGAGGGTTGTGAGTGGAGATTGTATGTTCTGAAAATGCAAAATGAGTCTTTTTTCAAATAAGACAATATCACTTTAAGCACAAACATGGTCCTGTCTACAATTGCAAGATTGTGAACTCTACTTGGTTGTCAAAGAGATTTAAGCAAAAGTACAGGACCAACCCTAAGAGGAGGACAATCAAAAGGTTTAAAAATGATGTTGTCAGGGATATTACATGTCATGTCAATCAATCTCAGATATATAGGGCAAAGTGGAAGGTTGTGGAAAAGATAGAAGTCAATCCAGATGATCAATACAAACAATTGTGCAATAGGGGAACTATAGAAAACAAATCCAGGGTCTACTATAATTATGTCCACTACTGAGGGTGGTATGCATAATGAGATAAAGTTCAACAGGTTATATATTTCTTTGGAAGTACTTAAAGGATAGGTTGATGAGTGGTTGTAGACTAATAATTGGGGTGGATGGTTGCCATTTGAAAGGTCCTGAGAGGATGGAATGTTGTTAAGTGTTGATCCCAACAACAATGTGTATTTTGTGGTATATGTTGTTGTTTCTAGTGAAATGAGATAAAATGGGATAGTTTCTTAGGTTGTTGAAAGAAGATTTGCAGATAGATAGAGGTTATGAGTATACTCTAATCTCTAAAAAACAAAAAGGTTAATTCCTGCTATAGAGACTATCATGCATGCCAACAATTGAACACAAGTTTCGTGTTAGACACTTGCACAACAACTTTAAAACTGACGGTTCAGAGGACATGCATTAAAATTTGCATTGTTGAAAGCTGCTAAGGCAACAACAGTCCAAGATTTTGCAAGAAGAATGGAAGAACTGGCTACACTTGATGAGAAAGTAGCAAAGATGGTTTCCATAACAAGTCCCCTACACACTGGAGTAGATCACATTTCAGCAGACATCCAAAAAGTGGCATGTTACTGAATAACTTGTGTGAGACTTTTAACTATAAAATTTTGGATGCTAAGGCTATTAATCAATATTAAATTTGTGTAGTAACATTATTTTTTAATCTAATCTAAAATAATTTTAACTTGTAAGGTGAAGATGAAAAGAAAAGCCCCCTCCGTAACACCACTGGCTGAAAATGTGAGACTTTATTATAGGTGTTAATAGTATTGTGTAGATCCAACTAATTACAATTTTTTTTTTCTCAAGTGCATAAGTGAAAACCTTTGCACAAGGATGTTAAGGACAAGATCTCATACAGGAATGGTTACAGAACTAACCATGCCTCCACAACCAAGACCTGCACCATCACTACCACCAAAACTACCTACACCAACTGCAAATACTTAAAAAAAATGAATTACTTTATAATATGTACTTAAAAATAGCTTAAACTCGAGTTAAATTTTAGTCGAGCATGCTCTTGATAATTGTGAGCCAGCTCAGCTCATTTTACGCTCTTATTATTGGATGTTCACTTTTAATTAATAGGGTTAATTACACCTAGACCCCCCTCTAAAAATGCAAAATTACACTTTTTCCAAAAAAAAAATTCGAAAATTACACTTACTCCCTTTCTGAAAATTCTTCGTCTACACCTGACCTCCTTCCATTAGAATTTCGACGGAAAACGTTTAAGTTAGAAAAATAAATTACATAAATTTTTAATTTTGCCAATCAGTTAATATTCTCATATATTTTTTGTACTTATGAGAAGATAAATGTAATATATATATATATATATATTTATATATATGGAGTAAGGTTAACATTATTCCATTTTTTCGGGTCAAGTGTAGACAGAGAATTTTCAGAAAGAGTGTAAGTGTAATTTCAAAAGTTCTTTGGGGGATAGTGTAATTTTGCATTTTCAGAGGGGGTTTAGGTGTAATTAACCCTAATTAATAATTGAAATTCATGATAGAAAAATATATGAACGAAAACAACAATCAGACATTTCCGTATGAAATAATAATTTCTTAACACCATAATAAATGCATAGTAAAATGCATGGCATAAATTAACATACTTGCTTGACGAAACAAATGACAAAATAGGACAAAAATATGCTCGAATATCATATCAAGTAAGTGAAAAAAGAAAGCTAAGTAATTTCAAATTGTATTTTGTATTTTATATATACAATTTCTATATTAAAGAATTATATAATCAACCTGGATTTCTTTATTAAATATGTGAGTATACATAAAATATCAATATTAAAAATGAAAATTTAGAGTATTAACAATGTTGTATTTTATGTTAAATTTTTATCCATTTATATGGTATGAATACATACATCATAATTTAAATCATTTAATTATACTCTATCCGTAAAATTTAATGTCTTGGTTCATTGGATATTGCGGTGCAACTCTACTTTAAAAAATAAATAAATAAATTCAGTTTACACCAATACAAACTCCATCAGTCTTATCTTTCAAATGTTTGGACTTTATTACATTAAGTTCGATTAATTTTCAGGCTCCAAATGTTTCAATCCATGATATATCTTATACTCTATTGTTAAGTTTTTCAAAAAGAAAAACTGAATTAAATCAACAGTCGCAACATTAAATGAACATTTAATTAAAAAATAAAGTTGATAATTAATTACAATATTTTCTAAAATAGTATTACATCATCCTGTGTATTATTTTTCCTCTAAACATGGTAGAATTAATACATAACATGTATATTTCAATCAGATAAAAATTTAATTGTAAATAATATTTCAGGATCTGAAGAAACAGTTGGGGTATGCGTGGAGCACTCGCTACAACCAAGATTCATGCATGGAATGTTGTGTATATTTAAAATACTTGTTCTTTGTTGGTGTAACGTAGTTATCTGCAAATGTGAGTTCTATTAGAATTGTTTATTTATGAAAATGTACGCTTTGTTCAAATTTTTAATTTTTGCAAATGTTTGTTTCTTAGAGATGAACGATCCTGCCGTCATTGTCAAAACTCACTTTGAGGGTGAATTTTTTTATGAGCCAACTGCAGAATATATAGGGGATTGGGAGAACTTATGTTTGATCATGTTGATATAAATATTATTTCTAGAGATTATCTTTAGAAGTCAACAAATGAGGCTGGGATAGTTGGGCTAAAAAGATACTAGAAAATGGTTGATAATCAATTTAAGTTGATTAATGAGGATAAAAAGTTGGTGTCTCTTTGTTTGGTTAGTCAATATAGTAGAGAAACTAACTTGTATATGGATGGGGAAGTGCATTTCATCAATGTCATGGGCAGTCAGGAGGGGTCTTCTAATATTGTGAATGAAAAACCTAAAGATAACAGAGGACCATATATTAGGATTGATGATATAGAAACTAATTTGGTGGTGTCACGGTAGGGGGTGTGGAGGATGATTTGCCTATGGGGAGTGAGGATTCTAACAGTGATTATAACGTAGATGTAAATAATAAACATATGCATGGCGTGGATAATGGATTGTTCATGGAAAATATTGATCCAGATGTTGAGTGGAGGGGTGATGGTGATAATATGACACCAATAGAAAGTCAAGAAAGTGATGACAATAGCTCTCACTGTGCTAATGTAGACTTGGCAGAGAGAGAAGATGATTTGATATCACTTGGGGGTAATTTTAGTAGTGAAGAAATAGATAATGTTGTGGGAAACACGACATTCAATCCCAACCACTTTTTTTATCCAAAGTATGAATTAGGAATGATTAGTGGGTCAAAAAAATAGTTCAAAGAGTCTATTCATTCTCATGCCATAATGACACACAGAAATATCAAAATTGTGAAAAACAATAAGTTAAGATGTTATGTAAAATGTTGACTGAAGGTGTGAGTGGAGAGTGCATGTTTTGAAAATGAAAAATGAGTCTTCTTTTCAAATAGGACAGTATCACTTTAAGCACAAAAACGGCCATGTCTACAATTGCAAGATTGTGAACTCTACTTGGTTGTCAAAGAGATTTAGAGGGTGTTTGGCTAAACTTTTTTAAAACATCTTATAAGCTCCTACATCTTATAAGATGTTTTAGAAGCTTATAAGATGTTGGATCTTATTTTAAAAATAAGCTCCTAAAGTGTTTGGCTAAAATAAGATGTTAAAATAAGGGTGTTTGGCATAATAAGGTCTTTTTATTGCAAAATGACCAAAAAGGACATATTACTATTAGAATAAAATAAATTACTATTTTTCACATAATTTGTATTTAAAAAATTTAAAATACTTTCATAAATAGTATACATTGGTTTAACTTTAAATAAAAATTAATAGATTTTTTTCAAAAATAAAAAATTAACAAATTATTATCTTTAAACTTTTGATCGAAATAATATTAACATTCATGCTAGTCGAATATTAACATAAATATATAATTGATATATTTTTTTGTTAATTTCAATGACTATTTTTAACAATATTATAACATATAATATCAGCAGCATTTATTCATAATTATAATAATTGAAAATTAATATTAATTACGTAATTAATGTCATAGTTATATAAATATGAGAAGAAGAGATGATATTATATATATATATATATATATAGAGAGAGAGAGAGAGAGAGAACTTTTGTTGTTAAAAATATGTTTGTTATGTTAAGGGTAAAATTGAAATACAAAAAATCAATAAGGTTATTTTTGTCTTATCAATTAATAATTGCATAGACCTTATAAGATCTTATAAAAAAAGTTAGGAAAGTTTAACTTTTTAAAAAAGATCTTATAAGATCCAAAACATCTTATTTTGAGATCTTATAAGCTCTTTTAAAAAAAAAATTGCCAAATGGTTTGTGACATCTTAAAAGCTCTCAAACATCTTATAAGATGTTTTGAAGAGCTTTTAAGCTTAGCCAAACACCCTCTTAATCAAGAGTTTAAGATTGATCTAAAGAGGAACATCAAGGGGTTAAAAATAATGTTGTTAGCGATATTGGATGTTAGGTCAGTCAATCTCAGGCATATGGGGCAAAGTGTAAGATTCTGAAGAAGATGGAAGGCAATCCAGATGATTAGTACAAACAATTGTGGGAGTATGCAGAGGAACTACAGAAAACAAATCCAAGGTCAACTCTAATTATGTCTACTGAAAGTTCAACAGGTTTTATGTTTGTCTAAAAGCACTTAAGGATGGGTTGATGAGTGGTTGTAGACCAATAACTAGGGTTGGATGGCTGCCATTTGTCAAGTGTTGTTGGTGCTATCCCAACAACAATTTGTATCCTGTGGCATATGTGGTTGTTTCTAGTTTAATGAGATGAACATGGAAATGGTTTCTTAGGTTGTTGAAAGAAGATTTGTAGATAGATAGAGATTATGAGAATACTCTAATCTCTAAAAAACAAAAGAGTTATTTCCTGTTGTAGAGACTGTCATGCCAACAATTGAGCATAGGTTTTTTGTTAGACACTTACACAATAACTTTAAAACTGCTGGGTTCGGAGGATAGGCATTAAAATTGCATTGTCAAAGGCTGCTAAGGAAACAATAGTCCAAAATTTTGCAAGAAGAACGGAAGAACTGGATACACTTGATGAGAAAGCAGCAACATGGTTTCATGACAAGTTCCCTACACACTGGAGTAGATCACATTTCAGCACACATTCAAAAAGTGACATGTTATTGAACAACTTGTGTGAGACTTTTAACTGTAACATTTTAAATAAAGATGGTCTCTACTAATTCTTTTTCAATACATTTCATATGTATAAAATTCATTTTAGTTTCCGACATTTGAGTTCAACTTCAAAATAGTCTATGTTTTCAGTTCACTTCAAATTAGTTCATTTGATGGGTGATTTTCTCATATTACCCTTATAAAAAATATTCCCATTTTTACAATTTTAATCCATCACTTTTAATTTTCAATTGCAATTTGGTCTCTTGCATATAAATTTAGAGAAATATAATAATTTTAATTAGAAGTATTTATAGTTGGACAACTATTCAAATAATAACTTGACCAATGATATATAAAACTAACTTTTGTGAATATAACAAATTTCCTGCAATTTTCAAATTAAAAAAAAAATATTTGAGTAAAATTTGAAACAAAAAAGTTTAAATAAAAATAGAGCAAAATAATTTTAACAAAAAGTATTTGAAATTATACGTCATTCTTCAACACTTTTAATACATATTTATTTTTGTTGTTTATGTCCTAATTTCAAAAGCTTTTTTTGTTTAAATATTTTTGCTATATTTTCTTATTTAAAATTTTTTCTCCAACTTATTTCAAGTACTTTTTTTATTACAAAAATCAAGTTATTAGATTCAGAATAATTATATTTATATGTCATTGAGCAAGTTATTATCTAAATAATTACCCAATGCTAAATTCTTCTAATTAAAATAAGGGTTAAACACAATTACCCCTGAAGTATGCACCCCACATCAATTACTCCCTTAAGTATTAAGATCTTCAAAAGCCCCCCTAACCATAACTATCCGTCAATTGTGTCGTTACATTTTGGGGAAAATTATTTTAATAATGCAAAAGAAAAAGAAAAATTACAAAATTTGTGTGATATAAAAAGTATTTTATGCACGGTCATCTTCATTGTGCTTGTGCACAAAAACTTATATTCACTTCCTGCGAAATTTTCTCAATTCCAGTGAAATTTCTTTTATTCAATTCCTGCATTTGGGGACCCATTAAAAAATAGGTCAAAACCGGTTTTTGTAACATACTAATATCACGTGGACCAAAATTTATCTGTGCGTGTAATTCCTTTTGCTTCACTCAAGTTTCTAATACCGATTTAATTTATTTGAAGTTGAAAAGTTTGAACAATAAAACTATGTAAAGAGAGAGAAACATGGAGAAAGGAAGAGAAGGGTTGAATGGAAATATATATATAATAGTTACCCATTTCTTGAGAAACATGCCGATGCACAATGATTTGGGAAGAGGAGATGGGTGTAAAAAGAGAGAAAGATGTGTATGTGCTTTTATGTAAAGATGGAGAAAGATAGGTGTGCGCTTTTTTATGTGTTGAATGTGGAAAAAAATGAGTGTCCAAATGACAATGATTCTAGTAGTGTTTTGACCATATTTTGATATTGAATAACTCCTAAATCATGTGAAATTTGGTGTTTATAGCTAAAAAGGTGTATATGGAATAACGACTGAAGAAATGAAGTCAAACAAGTAAAAAATGCATACAAAATTATGAAAAAGAAAATACCATGACAAACTTGCATTTTTCACTAGCGTGTCCACGTCTAGTGCAGCGGACAAATCAGGGAAATATGGAGAAGATGGAGGAATTTTTTGCAGAAAAGTTGATTCACGCATCGATTATAATGACTTTGGAAAGTTAGAATCTTCTTTTCTTGAGGAGTCTCAATATGGTTAAGAATTTTATTTAAATAGGACTTATAGTTATATTGGGAATCTACCATTTTGGTATTTAGGTTTATAAGGAAATTAAGTAGTATAAATAGATGATGTAATTGAAGACATCTCTCATCTTATTCACTGCTTGTTTTATTTATGAAATTCTCTCTTTCTTTTATGTGTTCTTTCATTAGCATGTTAGGCTAGTTCTTTAATTTTGGGTAGAAGTTACGAATGATTTCTTGATTCACGCATATTGTGGGATCTAATTTGTGCTTGATACTTTCATTCATATGGATATTTGTGTTGTTCTCTATACTTTTATCATGAATAATCTGATTTATGGATGAGAAGGTCAATTATTCATTGTCATGAATAATCGTCTAGCTAATTAAACTTGCAAATCAGTAATTGTTTGTTAGTCTAATACTTAGTGGCAACGCAGCATAATTTATCATGTTGTAGTGGTCGGTTATGTTGTGGGGAATGCACAATCTAGTCTAAATAAATCTTCATGTGAATTTGTTGGTTAGAACTTGGCCCTTCTAACTGTTAATGTTGTTCATAGATTAGATCTTGAGGATGTTCCCAGGGTTGTCTATTGATTATGGAAGTAGTCAACATACGTTCCTTAGCTAATGACACGGTAAGGAAAGGTGAGGTCGTTCGGTCGTACCAATGGCCATAACTAGTTTATCTATTTTGTACGATTGTCACATTTGTATCTATGATCAACCGCGGAATCGAGCATGAACCTATCTTCAACTAGAAATCTCTTATCATATTTTATTCACTTTAGAATTTATCTCGTAGTTCAGTAGTATCTTTGAACCAAAAACACCTCCATCGTTTATTTTGCTTTCGCTCGGAGAAATTAATTTAGAACCAATCTCTGTGGATTCGACCCTACTCACTGCTTCTGCAAGTTTTTGTGTAGGAATTATTTTTGGTGGATTCGACACTCATCAAATTTTGGCGTTGTTGCCGGTGATTGGTGTCCTTAAGTTAATTTCTTCTTAGTTACATGAGGTAAACATGATTTTCTTCGAGGCTCGGCTAGAAAAAGTTACATCACTTGACGAAATATTTGTTGCAGGAAATTCCCAATGAGTGAAGGCTTATGGAATCTGCAATTCCACGGGTTGTTCCACCGATCTATGCCCTACGCTCCAAGAGACTCACACAAGCATCCAGAATTTGGAGACTAACACTCGCACAAGCATTCAGAATTTGAAGTCTCAAATGAGTCAATTGCCGTTGTTGGTCAGTCAGTTGGAATCCCAAGGTAAGTTACCCTCTCAAGCCATGGTTAATCCTAAACAAAACGTTAGTGTTATCGTCTTGCACAATGGAAAAGAGTTGTAGCCCATCAAGGACGAAAATAGCACTAAGTTATTTGGGACATTGTTTGAGACGGAATTATTATATTTGGGATGTATGTTGTCAAATACGACATCATTTTATTAAATTACTATTTTTGGGACGACATTCGGGACTAATTGGGTCGTCCCAAATATTTTCCCAAAATACTAATTGATGCATACCTGGGTCCAATGGTAATACGAGGATTGAAGGATCTTCAAGAAAATCCTAAGTTTGAGGGCGACTAACCTACAAAGAATGGTTAGCACTCTGATGCTTAAGTCACTAATGTTCTTAAAGTAACAGAAAACTTGAAAATAAGTGCGAATAATGGTGAAATATGTGTGTACGGTGTGATAATTCGTGTAAGGTGCACAAAATAAGCTTAAAATAGCTTTAGAATTGAAGAAGAGTTAGAGCGTAAGAGTGTGAGAATTGATGTTACCAAATGTTTGCACAAAACCTTTATTTATAGGCCTTCGCAGAGTAGAATTATGAGAGTGGTTAGCTAAATAACAGAACAAGAATTCCAGGATTTGAACTTATCTTGAAGATGTTATGATTTTTTTACTGAGTCTTGCCCAGTGTGTCCGAGTCTTCCGAAAGTCTATTACTTGTTGGTCAACAGCCCGGTCGCCGTCAACTTACTAGGAGCTAGCTGGAGATATTTTAGCATGATGTGTCCTAATGTGTTGGGAACTTGTATGACGTGTCCGACTAGCTGTTTGATGACATGTTTGGCTGAAATAGGTTTGTTTCCTGGGCCTGCCAGTTTAGCACAGATAAAGAAAATGATTTTATGGGTTATACCTCCCTGCTGAAAGGTCAATCGGTTTGAAACTAGCTAGGCGAAGGGGCATTGTCCGATAGAAGGAATGTAGAGGAGGTATCACTAATATATATAAGGACTTAGCCTTTTCTTTCGAAAAGCCTTTCCTTTCCCAAATCCCTAACCTGCCTCCCCCCTCCCCAAATTCGCTCTCTCTCTCTCTGCCAACCACCCTCATCGCTGCACACCCCCACCACTACTTCTAGACTTCGTTTGCTTTCTTGTTATTGGGGGTTATTTACGTCCTGTTGGCTCCTTCACATAATCCAACTAAGTAAATTTTAGAACGTTCTCATTTTCCTTTCCTGAAATATATAGTCTAGTGGTGTGGTTGAGCAGTTGTCAAATTGATATCTTCTGAATTTGAGATTAAGTGATTTAGTTAATTTATTCAAAAAGTATGGCTAGAGAAATTTTGACCTCAAATATATTATTGTAAGGGGAATATAGATATAGATATAGATATAGATATGAATTTCAGAATACTTAATGAACAAGTTTTGGCTTCTAAGCAATGTTACAGATATGATGGTTGTAATGTGCTTTTGTTTTTCCTAGATTATGTTGAGTTTATACTCATTAAATTGTTTGTCTTGATCATATGACAAAAACAACCCATTATTTTTCATACGGGAATTTGAATTAGCGTTGGATTGAAAAAGAAATTGCACATCCCGATCTGTCTTAATCGGCGACACCATCTCCAGTCTTCTATCAGCAGTATATGTTATGAATTTAAAATATATGTGTAACTGAAAATCATTCCCAAGGAGCCCAAGTTCTTCATACATGATTGATTAAAGCTCAAAAATAAAGTTCTATGATAATTTTTCATAAATTTGATTGAAGACCGACTATGACTCACACAATCATAGGAATCAATTCGTTGACCTCCAAAATATATAACAATATCAATATTGTTTTGTTCTGTCATATCTTCGCAACAAGATACCATATGCATAAAAAAAAATATTATTAATAATATCATAACAAAAACAACCAAATACATAATACAACATAAATTTTAGTATAGGGAACTTACAATACCAATTTCGATTGCAGAATTTTCATCTCAAGCTACTGTAAATATTTACCCTTTCTCTACAATTTTTTCAGATTAGCATATGAACTGACGACGGAGCATGGGAGGAGTATTTATACAACAAAAACCTCATTTACATACAACGAAAATATAGTTGTGTTCAACATGGATCACATGCAAGACTTTTCATACATGTGTTCCATCAACCATTAAATGTCTACCCCAAACTTCCTCATAGCTGCTGACGTTGTTAGCGGCTGTGACAGCATCAGTAAAACCATTGATGGTGCCAAAAAACTATTATCAGCCTTTAAATTTAGTTTTTTTAATTTCAAAATCAATTTTTAAACAAACGGTTTTGCATAAATTTGTAAGAATTTTAAAAGGGCAATACTTTTGTAAGAATTTTTTTGGCTATATTAAATAATTTCCCTAGAAGTGAATGTGAAATCAAGGGTGGTGCTAACTTTTGCTTATTATTGAGAATTTCAGGAGATAATTAATTGAGTTCTTTCACATTTTGTTGTGTTATGAACTTAATGCATTTTGTTTGTTTAGGTAGGTGCACATACAGATAGGGTTGTTGTAATATGCTTTTATTTTTCATGGATTAAATATAGTTATTATCCATTAATTATTTTTTCTTTTTGTCATATCCCAGTATAAATTGAGTGAATATATCAAATATCTTTCTCTTGCCAGGAGATCGAGTGAAGTACATTGGACTGTCTGTTTGCATCGAAGCTAATAACAGGTAATTGTCTTCAAGTGGCACTTTACGCAACTTATCCTTTGGTCTTTCTTTAAATGACTTTCGACAGTGGGTTGCTCCTATCTGAAACATGTAGTCAGTTGTATCAGAAATCTTGTATTTGATTCATTCCAATTTTGCAAGCAAAATCTGAACGCTTTTTTGTTTTTTAGCCATGAATTACTTGGTTACTTGCCCAGTTTTTCTATCGATTTATTGGGATTGAATTTCTTTACATGGTATAAAATTTTGAGAAAAAGAATTTTACTCTCCGAAAATGTCTTACTCTTGAGGCTTTAGTTTTTTGCCTGTTTCGTTTTATTTGATTTATTGATTTGTCTTGTGCATGTTCCAATAAGATTCTATGTGGTAGAGTATTACAAAGTTTGCTAGTTAACATTTACTTTCTGAGACTTTCATTATGTCCTACTTCTTTGGTAGGAGTCTTTTCTCGCAATCATTGAGGTGTCAATAAGTTTGTGGTAATTACCTCAAGTTTGATTTATCCAATGGGTGATGTCACCAAAGTAAATTAAAATGTGGATTTTTGATTGCTTTAGTTGTTCCCATTACCATTGCATTTTATGCTACTTAAGTTGTTACTTGTGGTATTACTCAGATATTAGTTGCTTCATCTTGTTTTCTAGCTATTTTTCCATCTCTTTCATTGCTAATGACAAAAGAAGCTTCATTACAGGTTAAGAAGTTTAACAAACAAGAATCATGTAGATATAAATTTTTTCCTTGTGGTACCTAACAGGAGAAAGACGGGATAGCCTCCAAAACTGTTAAGAGTTTTTGTGACCATTTCAGTAAAGTATCCAGTCATCTACAAATCTTTCTTTTTTGTACTCGTACATCTTGCTACAGTAATTGTGGATCTTCTGTGGCACCTACAACTTGAGCAAATCAAGCTTTTATTAGGCGTGATCTACAACAAGATAGGGATCCCGATGCTGCTCCCCGACCTGCGACCGGCAGTCCCACCCCTACCCTCGGCTGCTCAAGCCCCAACCGAGGAATCCACGCAATAGCCGGCCAAGCATGTTGTAGACCATAAGCCCACCAACCAGCATCCTCCGCAACCGTTTGATTAGGATTTCTGATGTTTTTGTCTTAAAATTCGAATTGTAAACAATATAGTGTATTTAAATTATTTTAGCTAATTTTAATTTCTTTCGTACAAAAAATATTATCTTCAATTATAAATTTAATAAAATATTAATAAAAAATATAGAAACAAAAAAAGACCACCATTTTTTTTAAAATTAATTAAAATTAGGGACGACATGCGTCCCAAAAGCAACGTCCCAAGTTTATACAACTTATCAAGAATTTGGGACGATAATTTGAGATGGTATTTCCTCCCAAGTAAAAAAAGAAAAAAGAAAACATGTCTCAAATTCCATCCCAAAATCCGTTTCAAAATTAATACACCCAATTTAAAAGTGCCGCCCCAAACCGTCCGTATGGCCGTCCCAAACTGTTATTTCAATTATCTGTCCTCTGTATGAATTTTCGGACGGTGTTGTCACACAGTCCAAATTTTGTCCCAAATTTTGGGACGATTGGAAGAAGCCGTCCCAAAATCATCCGAATTTTTTTTCCGATGAAGCGTTTTGAGGAAGACATTGTTTCGTCCCAAAGCCATCCCGAATTCCATCCCAACATTGAAATGGGATGACAACCGTCCAACAATTCACCCCAATAAGGCCTTCCTTGTAGTGTGTCCACTGCATCAATTGAACTAAAAATGACTTTCATAACTTTTAACATGTAAATAGTACTAGAGTATGCAACAATTATTGAAACAAATAAACAATAGTATGAGTTTTAACCATTTGTATTGTATGTCCTTCATTGTTGATGTCATTTTGTCTTGTTGACAACTGTAAAGCACCAAAAAATGTGCATCAATGCATTTTTTAAATAAAGACTATAAAATATAATAAAGTAAGATAATGACCTCATAGACAAGGATAAAGTATTGCATTATAGACATGCCAATGCCAGATATAGGCCCCCTCTCTCTCTCCCTCTCCCTCTCCCTCTTCTTGTTGCGGCACACCCATTTGCAGTTGTGCCTCTACCTGCAGCTGTTGTTGTTCCTCTACCTAAAACTTTAATTGTTCCTCTACCTCTTCCAACATCTATAGTTGTTCCTCTAGCTCGGTCAACACCTGTAAGTCCTCTTGATCCTTTTGAAGTAACAACAACCTACACAATATAAAGTATCAGAACATCATGACATTAGAACTTGCATTAAGTACATTAATATTTTAGAACTTACCCTGGATTGTCTTGGAGGATTCATGCAAATCGTTATATTATGGTCACTTTTACCACATTTGGAGCAAGTCATAGCATTTCCTCTTTTTGTGACCCTTCCCAATGTTTATTTCATCAACACCCTTTTCCTTAAACTTCTTTGGCCTACCAGGAAGCCTCTTGAAAGGAGGTGGCATCACAATCTATTCCTTTGGAACTTCAACTTTTATCTTCAAGAGGATGTATAATGAAGCTATATGTAAGCTTAGCTAAAAACACAGTAGTAATAGCTTACAAAATCCTTTGGTAACTTATGTTCTGTGAGTATAACACATGTGGCATGCACACAGGGAATACCAGTGTTGCCACTCTCTACAACTGCAAGTGTGATGCTGTAAACTTGTCACAAAATGCTCGGAATCTGATAATATTTCTCATGTTCCAACCCTAGCAAGAAATGCGTCAAAGTCTAGTACATTTCTTGATTTGATCCAATTTCTCTTGGATCCTAGGATATATATTGTCTATTTAGCAATCTATTCTCTCTTCTTCTGAAATCTACACATGAACTGCCTCCTTAACATCTCAAGTAGGCTTAAGATTGGTTCTTCTCTTACTACTTTTATGTAATTATTGAATGATTCACTCAAACTATTGGAAAGCATATCAAACATAACTTTTATAGCTTGATTACCATCAATGATTTATATTCAGTTTAGGTATATCTTGAACCAAATCACTAAAGTAATTGGATGATCAAGTTCTTTAGCAACATTCAAAACATCATACTAAGAATAATCTTCGACATCCAAATTGTACCTAGATTCAGTCATTCCCCCAATATAAACTTGGTTAACAAAGTTCCCACTATAATTAAATGTCAAGAGAACATAAAAGTCCAACATATACCTGTTATATATCAAACAAAAATAAAAAATTACATTATTGCATAAGCACTGATATAGAGAATGAGAAAAAAAAAACTAAACTTTACAACTAATTTTGCTAAGTACAGACTAACTAAACAACAAACAATAACCTAACAAATAGAAACAGACAAAAAAAAGGGTTAAATATAACCAGGGACTGTTGTTCCTTTTTGTATCAGGGGAGCATATATCAACACAAAACCATTACAAAAAGGAACACATAAAAAATTACACTAAGTGGACTCTAGAATTAAACTATTAAGAATAACGATAAATTGCATTTACCTCCCTTGAGGTTTGGCATAATTACAAATACCCATCTCATTATTTAAAAAATTACAAAATTACCCCCTTAAATGGAATAGGGCCTAAGTGATATGGGGTGCATACTTAAAAGGGATAACTAAATTTAACCCTTAAAAGATTATATTTTCTGAAATTTATGCACGACAAATCAAATTGCAAATTGAAATTAAAAGTGGGGACCAAAATGATTTCCTTTGTGAAAAAAGAAAATATTCCGTAAGAGTAATATGGAAAAATCATTGAAAATAGCAACTAATTTGAAGTGAGTGAAGTTAATTCAAATATCGGTGACTAAAATGAATTCTACCCGATTCATATGTTATTCTAATCATATTATAATATTTAAAATGAATATTATCCTATGTGTCAATCTCTTTCCTATATGGATAATGAGTTGGACAAATTAGTTTTGGTCGAATTTGCCACCTTCATTTATTTCTATAAATATAAATGGTTAAGTACAATAACTTTTCATTAATTATTCTCTCTCATCATTATTTTCTTACTTCTTTTAGTTCCTCCATTTATATTAAATTATTAATTATTTTTATTTTAAAATACTTTTTATTTTTCAAATCTTTAGAATTTCTTTCAAATTATTTTACTTTTTATTTGTTTATTTATTATATTTGTTATTTTGAATTATGCATTTAGCATCAATGAATTTTCTAATTGATTATCAATTTTATAATTTTATTTGATATGCATCATTATCTTTTTTATAAAAATCCTGTATATACAAATGTTACAAAAAATGAAAGTACATTTTTAATTATGTAATTCATATAATACCTAACAAAAAAGAATAATTTGTTTAGCAATTTCAATTGTAGAAAAAAAATAAAAGTCAATACAATTAATATCTTAATATTTTAACAAACAATTCCTTCATATAAAATTACTTAATCAATATTAAAATTTAATTATTTTATATTAAAATATAATATGTCTGTGCAATGCACGGGTTCATAACTAGTTAAACTAAGAATTAAAACCTTATTAACATACATATACATATAATATATTGTGTCAAAAACAATGAACAAAGTTTAATTCTCCATTAGCTATCAATCAAATTAATCAAAATTGCTTTTCTTTAAAAAAAGAAAGGGATAATTACATTCCCCTTTCTTGAGGTTCAATGTAATTACACATAAACCCCTTATAGTTTGAAAAGTTACATTTAGTAATTCTGGAGTTTGCTTCTATTTGACAAATAGGTCCTTCCATCATTTAAAATTTACCGAATTTGTTGATATTACAAAAAAATAAATTAATGAAAGTCATTATTTACTATCAATTGACTTATTATTGAATTATTGTAAGTCAAATAAATCTTTTTTTCATCAAAATAGCCTTATACATCTTCACACATTAATACATGTGAGGAGGTACTTCTCCATCGTTATAAGGGTAGTGTAATCAGAAAAAAAGTTATTTAACCTACAATAAATCAGTAATAAGTCAATCAAGGGTAAATATTAATTTTTATTTAATTTTTTATAAATATTAACAAATTTGGTAAATTTAAACTAACAAATAAACCTATTTATTAAACAGAAGTAAAATTTAAAAGTATTAGATGTAATTTTTTAAATTATAGGAAATTTACATGAAATTAAATCAAATAATTGAGAGGAGAGTGTAATTATGTCAAAAAGAAAATTGGCCTATGATATTTTTGAATAGGGCCCACCTCCGACAAGACGATTATGTGCAAAATGCGGCCACGGCAACAGACATGGTAATAGCACCTACGAACGGATAAAAGGCCGGTCGACGACGTGCGCAAGATAAGCAGAAATGCCTATCCCCATCCATCGTCCCTGTAATAGTAACTCCTTCTTTACCCCATCTGCACCGTTCACGAATCCTATCATCTCTACTGCCATCTTCCCACTTGCTAAAACCCCCAAGCCCCGGTCGGAATCTTTCAAAAGCTTGTGTTTTTCCTTCAAATTACCGAAATTTAGACGGACCCGTGTTCCATTATGCGCTAAAAATGGAGTCTTCGGGGAATCTAAGGATACCCTTTTGCCCGAAAGGCCTGAAAATGAAGAAGCTGAAGAGCTTGAGTTACTTAACAAGCCTTCTCCAAAGCAAGCGAGCAATGGGCCTCTTGAGGAAATAGAAGAAACTGAGCTGAAAAAACTCGACAAAGATGAAATCTTGGAGCCGTTTTACAAGTTTTTCAGGCCATTTGAGGAAGAAAGTGGTTCGGAGGGTGGAAACCGGAGTTCAGCTGAGGAGGGAAATGAGAAGATCAGTGTGGAGTATTATGAACCGAAACCGGGTGATTTGGTGGTGGGTGTGGTGGTTTCGGGCAATGAGAATAAGCTTGATGTTAACGTGGGTGCAGATATGTTGGGGACAATGCTGACCAAAGAAGTTTTGCCTTTGTATGATAAGGAGATGGACTATCTGTTGTGTGATGTGGAGAAGGATGCCCATGAGTTTTTGGTGCGAGGGAAGGTGGGAATTGTGAGGAATGATGAAGCAATCAGTGGGGAACCAATGCCGGGAAAGCCCGTTGTGGAGCCCGGAACCGTTCTGTTTGCTGAGGTTCTTGGGAGGACGCTTGGGGGCCGGCCATTGCTATCAACCAGAAGGCTCTTCAGACGTATTGCTTGGCACCGAGTGAGGCAGGTTTTTTTCTTGCTATTTTCTGTTCATTATCATGGAAAGTTTTAATTACATTACATTATAAGTTACAATTGCTGAATGCTTTATCATGTGGTTGTCTAATGCAGTTGAGAATGGGGAAGGAATAAATGGTTAAGAATGGAAGAAGAATAGGCTATTGTCATGAACACACTGTTTTTTCACCTGAATTTCACCTATAAATTAACCCTTTTCGGCATACATTAGATGTTTTTGCCATTAGATTTTGAAATTTGATGTTAAGAAATTGCGAGAACCAATTAATGAGGTTTAGCTAACCAATGTCATGTATTTTTAAAATTACTTAAAGGCATACCCTTTGCAGTGGAGACCGTTGTGCTTGCCATTAATTGCTTCTTATTGTTGATGACTATCAGCGGAGCAACTTATGTAATTCCCTCATTTGTGCTACTTTGAGTCGGTTGACATATTGCCTTGCAGTCTCTCGCCACTAAATTTCTAATTTTCAGTGGATAGGTGGCAATTCTTTCTCAGGCTAGGCTCGATATGCAATGAACTTTGGGTTCATAGTCCACTGCAGTAAATTCTAGGAAGAACTATTATTTTTGTAGTGTGAATGTAGAAGCACTTTCACTTTCAAATAGTGAGACGATTACTGATTGTCTAATGTCAGCGTCTCAATTTGGATGGTGTCTATATATGCATGTTATCTTAATGTACATGTAGTTGGATAATAGGTTCTTATGATTATTATATAAGAATATACCAAGTTTAAACAACAAGACATTCTGTTGGTTTAACGTTTCATGCATAGAAAGATAATTGGTATATCTGAGAAGATATATTTGATCTTCGCTGCAAAACTGGTTCAAACTAGCTGCAATACAATTGAAATTACATTCCAATAGGAGTCTCTACATTTACCTAGAGAAAAAGTACCGTTCATTTTTCTGAATAAACAGATGTAGCTTATGATTTCTTAAGTATAATTGAATGGCATAGGAGATAAAAAGAACCATATGTATAATTCAGAAAAAATCACCTTTGGTAATGTTCAGTACTGGTTTCACTTCAGAATGGGACTAAACATAAGAAACGGTTTTAGTCACTGTTCATCTGACAAAAACTCAAGATCCTAATGGATCAACAGAAAATAGTTTGAATCATCGGAAAGCTGCCGATGCCCTAGATTTGTGTTCTTTTTACTTTACCTTCCCTGTCTTGCTATTTTGATGACGAAAGACCCTTGCATGGTGGTGTAGGACAACCTTGCTGAAGCTGTGAACAGAAGCTATGAGCAGTAATTTAGGGATCCAAGGGTCATTTAGTCGCCTGTGGAATAGGGAAGACATGGGATGTTTATAATATTCCAGTGTCTATCAGAGGAGCAAAAGGTTTAAAGTTCTGAAAATTGTGGAAATCTGCTGAATAAGAGAAAGAGAAAGAAACATAGGACCGTGTAAGTCCAGTGCATCACACCAAGGACTTGGAATAGTGTTAGACCAATACAGAAGAAGCCCAAGATGCTCTTTGGAACTGAGTGAGCTAATCCCTATGAAGTCTATTAACATAAGAAGACTGCGAAATTGTTTATAGACCTAAAGAAGCAAGGGACTTAAACCGACTTGAAGAAATGGTTTTCGTTAATTATAAACCTGCCTGGGATGACTAATAAGGGTTCAAATATAGCTCAAGTAACAGTTAACATCCTAACTGAAAGATTATAACAAAAAATTCCTATAGATCAAAAAAATTGCCTCAAAACCTAAGCCGGGGCCTTTCTTCAAGCTGTAAATTCCCTTTGGTTGCATTTGGGTTGAAGGATTTGAAATTATGGACTTCAAATCCTTCATAACAAATCCTTTGAATGTGTTTCGATAAATTCTAAATTTAAAGGATTTAAAATCCTTCAATTCTAATTTTGAACTATGTTTTGTTGAATATTGATGGATTTTAAAATCTGTCAAATGGAGCCATTTGAAATCTCTTCTCCAAATTCTTTCTTCAAATCCAAATCCATCAATCCAAATGCACCCTTTGTGAATATACTTTTTCGCCAGCACTTTCTTGTGTGAATCACAGAGTCGATAGAAATGAGTTGGTGGCTGAGTGGTGTAAGCCTAACAGTGGTTAATTAGCTTATATCAGAAAAACCTATTCTTGCTTTTCATGATCTGGTCTTAGTTTCTATATTGTGTACTTGCATTATTAAGCTTTCCGGGTCTCTAAAAATCTTAGCTTTCACCATTCTTGAAGCTTCTCCTCTTTTGCATAAGATATAACATTTTCTATTGGTTTGTCTTGGCAGATTAAACAACTCAATGAGCCGATTGAGGTTAAAATAACAGAATGGAATACTGGAGGTCTTCTTACAAGAATAGAGGTGAACGTCTCTATCTTTTTCTTATATACATGCTTAGCTAGGAAATGACCTATCTAAACCATCGTTCAATGGAATTCGATTTTGCAGGGGCTGAGGGCTTTTCTTCCAAAAGCTGAATTGATGAATAGAGTTAACAATTTCACAGAACTGAAAGAGAACGTATGGCCATTTACCATTTTGCACATTTTTCCTGCAATTTTTTCGCATTCAAATGGTGATTACTTATTGTGCAACTATAGGAGCATAATTATTATAAACTACTTGCCTGTGCCACTTGAAGTATGCAATATTCAATCTCATACTGCAATCTATGTTCTAAAGTGAAACTTCCCCACTCATGTCTCGTTAAGAGAAACCTGATCATATTGTCAAGATTTCCAGTGCTTTTTAAAATTAGATTTGATATTATGTTCATTTCACTTTTTCCATATACCACCATATTAATTAGCATCTCCTAACACAATCTCCAGGAGTCCTGAGAGCATTTCCTGGTATTGGGTATTTGACCTCTTCATTTGGAGATCAATGAATGGATTCTGCTTCTTAGTTTATCTTTTAAGAGAAAAAAACCCAATTCAGTTCAAGGGTCGACTTCAAACACATGCTTCTTCTTTTTATTTTTTTTCATTGAAGATGGATCAAGTTCATTCATTGGTTGATGAAAAAGTTAAGGATTTCAGCTTTTCTTAAAACCCTGGGTAGTCTGCATAAAGCCAATCATATTCATCAGGAAAAGCTCGATGTTGTATTGAGCATTGGGAACACAAAACCAAGCAAATGGTTGCTGTGAGGATTTCTGATCAATAGTTTGATTCCGTTTTTGCCCAAGCTTCTTGGGTGCATTAGCAACTTGTTCTCAGCTTATAATTCTGTTGCAGAATCATACATATGTTACATTTTCAAATAGTAAAAAGAATCATGCACATTAAAAAGTGGATTACTTCTATAGTTCGCCCAAAACTTCATGTGCATGTTGGCCACCCTTATACTACGGATTATGCTGTTTTACTAATGTCTAGGCACGCATTGGCGCCCTCCCTGTTTAATATTGTATAGGTTTCCATGTGAGATGAGCATATGTTGGGATTAGTTAATGAGATTGTGTTTTATATTGACCGGTGGTGTCAAATCAATATATTTCCAATGAGAATACCTATAAATAAACATGTTTTCACTTTAATTACTGTTTTAAAAATTGAAAACTGGAAATGAAAACCCTCCATGTTTGTTTGTGTTGTTATTTTCAGTTTTCAGAGGATAATATGCATTTTTAATTTTATATGGGTTTTCATATGAAATGAGAATATGTTTGAGATTAGTTAATGAAATTATGTTTTATATCGACTGTGTGTCAAATCAATATATTTTCCATGAGAACACAAAACAAACATGTTTTCACTTTAACTGTTCCAAAAACTGAAAACTGGAAATGAAAACAAAAACAAATAGGCCTAGTCTTATGACCAAGACTTTCACAACAGCTCGAGCTGCATGGGTGATTCTTGGCTTGGAAAAACTTTTTACAAGTTTCCTCATTTGTGTCCCTGTTAAAAAGTTTGAGAATCTTTTAACTTGAAGGGCAAAGCACAAAACTTATGGAGATCACTCTTTGTAACGAAATTAAAATTATCAACGATCCAAGAAAAAATCTCTCAAATAGTTCAAGAGCATGCCATGTTTACTGTCAACTACTGCACAATCCTATATTTTCAGAATCACTAGTTTTCATTCTAAAGTTTCAACTAATGAAACAGAAGTCTCCCATTTTGGAAAGGGATCATCTGCTTCTTTTGACTGCTTGAAAGTCTGTTGGTGAATGGATTTGATCCTGGTCAAATGCTTGTGAAGAAATAAATGATCACCTGCACCTCGTATCATAAGATCCTATTTTCTTTGTTCGTAATTGAAACAATAAGCAATATATGCATCAGTATGAAACTACCCTACCGACAACAATTTTCTGTGTGTGATACCTGCTGGTAATAAATCATGCATGTTTTTGCATCTTTAAATGCTTCTATATGAAAATGGCGGGACAATCTAACTATGTCATATCGATCTTCCTCTGTTTTATATCTTTGTTGGAGGTTTCTCTTCCTTTCGTTCTTTCTTTGTGTGGTAATGATACAGCTAAATTATTTCTCGATTGAACTTAAGGTTATCATTTTGAACGAAAAAAGACAAACTATATGACCATTGAATAATTGGATCCGCTGATCAGCTGCAGATACAACTCAATAACTATTAAGGTTCAAGGGCCAGGTTGACCTATGAAGCCATTGCATGGTTGATGTTCATGAGATATCTTGGCTTATTAAGTTTCTTCCCCATGCACTAATACGTTTTTGCATGCAGCTGTGTGGCCGCTCATACTTTATATCTTGCTTTTGCAGGTGGGACGTAGGATACATGTCCAAATTACTAGAATAAATGAAGATACCAATGACTTAATACTCAGTGAGAAGCAAGCTTGGGTTTGTCTTTTAACTTAAGATGATTGCCTGCTTTACTTTCATGTCTCTTTTCTAGGTTTCTTGTTCATACTCGCTTTTTCATGTACTTCGTGGTGCCATTGACCTCATTCTCTGATGGTTTCCTTACTTTGGTTTTCTTACTTTTTGCTGTTCGATTTGTCATAGGAGCTGATGCATCTTCAAGAAGGAACACTTCTCGAAGGAACGGTCAGGAGAATTTTCCCATATGGTGCACAGATAAGGATAGGTGATACTAATAGGAGGTGAGTACTAAATTAGTGAAATCATAATTTTTTGTAAATCTGAATTGATAGCTGATCTTGATTTATTATTGCTTGTGTATCGACATTTACTTGATTAATTAAAAGTGAACACTTGCTAGGAAGACAAAGTATCATGTTAACTTCAAGTGGACGGAAGACAAATTAATTGCTGCATTGAGTAGAATGAATATACGAGCTTTCTGTTTTACAAGCACATCCGTCCACCCCTTGAAAAACTAAAGATGGTTATCGAAAGTCTATCCTAAAAAGAAAAAACTAGTGAAGTTTTCATTAGAATGCTAGGAAATAAAGGTAATCGAGAGCAGTATGAGAAGAAAATGTGAGGAAAGAGATAAGGCCCTTCTACTTGATATCTGGCACTCATAAAGGAATTGTTAGAGGCCCTTTATGTCCAAGAACACACAGTCGGAATCAGGCACGGTTTGCATGCTCCTGCATTCTGTCCGTTTTTCTCTTTTCAGGATTATCGGAGTTGTAATCCATGGCCTTCGTGATCTTTTTCAGTGGATTACTGCATATTTCAAACATAAGTCAAGCCCGTATTACTTCCGTTAGTGACATACTATCAGTCGATGATGAGGTTAAAGCTCTGGTCGTGAAATCGATGTTTCCTGACAAAATTTCGCTGAGGTACGCTGATTAATGACTTCCACAGATTTTTTATTAGTTTTGCTTTACTTGTTGCATATGACTGTAGACGACCTTCATGACTTAGTTGCTCTGCTCTTGAGTAGATTCTGTGAAAGTATGTACGTTTCAATATTGTACAGGTTTTCGTGTGAAAATGAGAATGTATTTGGATTAGTTCATAAGAATGTGCTTTATATCGGACTGTGGTGTCAAGTCAATATAATTCCAACAAGAATAGTATAAACAAACATGTTTTTCACTTTAATTACTACTTCAAAAAGTAAGAATTGAAAATGACTCATCTTAAGTTCTTTTGTTTCTGTAAGTGATGCCACCAAATTTGCCGGATGAACTGAATTTGGGTAAAAATTTCTTCGTAATTCAAGTTTAATTTTGCAATAAGTTAATACGAAAATAAAAAGTTTACATGTTAGTGTCTTTCTTTGTTCCGATGATAATTAGCTTCTCCTACTCCTGTTAAATTGGATCATTCGTCGTGCAGCATTGCTGAACTCGAAAGTGAGCCTGGTCTATTTTTGTCTAACAAGGAGGTAAACGATATATGCAATGCATTTCGATTGCTTGTTCTACTGTTCCATATCATAAGAGTTATTTTTTTACTTAAAGCTTTTCCGCGCATTTTCCATTTTTGTTCAGAAAGTATTTTCGGAAGCTAAAGAGATGGCGAAGAAGTACAGGCAGAAAATTTCATCTATTTCCACGACACGCAAGTCAGAAGCCCTTCCGACGGATGGCTTGCCGTTTGAAGATGAAGAAAGGTTGTATTCCAACTGGAAATGGTTCAAGTTCGAGAGAGACAGCGAGACGAGCCCATGAGGGAAATGCAGAGAGCGCAAAATTTATCCGGGAGGACATTTTAACCTGATCGACACTCTGGAAACAAATTCATTTCGATCCTGAAAGTACTTGTTGTGATGAAAATGGTCATTTTGGAACGAGCCCACCGGAGAAAAGGAAAAAAGAGAAGGAAGAAGAAGAAGAACGAAAGACGACCGGTGAAATTTCAGTGGAAGTCGAGCTGTCTTCTGCAGTTCTCCGGTATGATATCAGATTGTCGATTTAAGATCAACTGTGATTACTTAAACTGCAGTTTTGTAAGTATAAACTGATAGGAGTTGTGCTGTCTGGATAGTATTCTGCAGAAAATGCTGCTGCAGTAGATTACACTGACTAGAGTAACGGTTCATTTATTTGTTGTATGGTCTCATTTCTTGAACATTTTACAGTTTTCTACGAAGAAGATAAAAGTGTTTGGACGGGTAAATCTCATTTTTGGTCTATATAGTAAGTCCAGTTCAATTTCGGTCTCATTCATTACAAAAATTTCAATTTCACGACAATATCTTTCGATTTGTCTTGATTTTGGTCCCAATGTAAAAAATTGACGAAAATCGTTAATTGCCATTAAAAGGAGGCATGTGTCCGCACATGATGCGTATTTGGGGAAAAATAAATACATAGAATGACAGGAAAGGGGGGAAAATAAAAAATTAGGGTCATCCACCTCTTTCTTCTTCATTTCAACCATCTCTTCTTCCATTTGGTGCAAGATAACCCATCTTCTTCTTCATTTCGGACATCTCTCCTTCCCATTTTGTTCAACTTGCGAAAAACCCAGGTATGATTTTATTCACATTTGTGCACATTGGTGGGTCTTTTCACATAAAAAAACCACACTCTCTAACAATATCATCACAACCATAAAATCTTCTTCCTGGATTGACACTCGTCTATGAGGTTCTTAAAGATGTGTTCTTACCAGAATAATACATCAGAGTTCTAAATGTAGAAGTCCAATCACTTGTTGACTCTATTTTTCTGAAATGAAAGCGGAATTTGTGTGTATTTGAAAAATAGAAAATGGTGTATAAACCCTAATTTTTTATTTCGTCCCCTTTTTTGTCATTTCATGTGTTTATCTTTCCCAAATACGCATCATGTGAAAGGCACATGCCTACTTTTAATTGCAGCTAACGATTTTCGTCTATTTTTTATGTTGGGACCAAAATTTAGATAAATCGAAAGATATTGTCCTGAAATTGAGATTTTTGTAATGAATAAGACCAAAATTGAACTAGACCTAATATATGATACCAAAAATGAGATTTACCCGTGTTTGGACACTTGAGTTAGGAATTGATTTATGTCATCTATACTATTATATAAAGCAAACCTGATTTTCACTAATAAATGGCAGTTACTTACACCGCAACACCAATTTTTTTTATTATACCGATAAACCCCTAAGTTAGTTTTCATTTTATTTCTTTCTTTATTTCTGTCTTTCTTTTTTTTAAAATCCAATGTGTTGATCAAAATATATATTTTTTTATTTATAAAAACTTTAAAGCGTACAATATTATTTTATATGCACGCAGGAATGGCGTGCCACGACGGCTAATACTATGAAAAAAAAAAAAAAAGATAATTGTAAGACACAAGATCTACGTGATTCGAAAAATTCTCCTATGTTCATGGTTTTTGAGCAGTGGTGAAGCCAAAAATTTTACTTAGCTTTGTCAAAATTTAATAGTTAGCATAAATACATAAAAAACCATTAAATTGCTATAGTTTGTTATTGCAAGTTAAATATATACCATGACTTAAATACAAATTCTTATAACTATTACTTTTAGAACTAGAAATATGTGTTTTGTTTTCATACCCGGTCTTGTTTCTTCCACATTCAATCTTATTCTTTCACATTTGATGTTGTTTCTACACGCCATGTAGTAAAATATCACATCAAATTTCGCAGTCTCTTAATAATAAATTCATTCGTTCCCAGAAAATTAAAACCAAAATATTTATATAATCATAAATATCATAACCAAATTTTATATGTAAGCTTGTTTATTTATCTTGAAAAACTTGAATAAAAGAAATTGAGATTTTGAAAAACGAGCAGATCAAAAATCAAAATACACAAATTGATAATGATAAAAGAAATTGAGATTTTGAAAAAAAGAAAAACAATAATCTAGCGTCGAGAAAATTACAAGATGTAACAATCTTTTCTTTTTGGCTAAGTAGGAAGTGGACCTATGTGGTTCTAACTAGTGGAGATAAAATATTTAAAAGTGGGGAGATGGAAAAAGTTATTTTTTTGCACAATTTAAAAGAAGTGTGATTTTATTTTTTTCTTTTTAAGACTGTGTTCGGCTTCTTCATGTGATCGAGGAAGAAGTCTAGAAGATGTACGGTAAAACACAAAATTCTTATGAAATCATATTTTTGGTCACTTTCTTTAATTTCTAGGATAATTACATTTACACTCCTTAATCTATTGTATATTTACACAAATCATTCCTGTCTTTTAAATAATTATACATACACCCATAAAAAATGTAACATCATTTACACAAATCATCCCCTATTTTTTGAAACATACACCCCCTCCCCCCAAAAAAAAAATTTAACATCATTACACAAATTACCCCGATATTTTGGCTTTCAGGGGTGGTTTCTGTAATCATGTAAAAGGTTGGGGTGGTTTGTGTAAACAAACTATAAATCAGGAGATGTAAATGTAATTATCCCTAATCTTTACCATGACGCATATAAGTCTATGGCCCATGGTAAGGATTAAAGAAGTTTAAATTATTATTTTAGTGGGTTGATCGCAAACAATCTTAGCCGAATTTTAGCCGGAGGGCCAAGCCCTGTCCACTGCATGTGCTCGACAGAGTTTGACACCATTCGTGTTTCTGAGCCTGGATATTATATTGAAACAGAGTCCATGCTCCAACAACTTAACGCAGGAAAGTATTCCTCATCTTGATTTATTCACATTTATATATTTTACATTCTGGCTCCTCTCCAGCGGCCATTTATTATGACTTCCCGAGGGAGGGAGCTAAAATATTCTGAATGTTTGTCTATCATGTTTTTATAAAATACAAAATTTCGAGCGTTTTAATTTTACTCTTGTATATTTTATACTAACACAAAACCAAACATATAAAAAACTCTCAAAGACGCAGATATATCTTTCTCTCTATTAATCTATTTATCAAAAATAAAGAAAAACAACTTAAAAATGGATACGGACAAAGTCTTGTTTGTCTTCTTCATGTTCTGAAGTTTCATAAGTTTTGATTTGTTTAGAAACTTAGCTTTATATGGACAAGTATTATTCCAGGAGTCATACATATATTTATATCCTATGCTCTGTAGTGAGTAGGTTGGGGGGCTCCATGAATCCAAAACCAAATAAAAAT